>VZUI01053868.1:0-169213 GCA_013401135.1 Cettia cetti
CCCCCCTCCCCCTGCAGAGATAAAGAAAAAACCACATTTCCCCAACTGCTTTCAACAGATGAAATAGAATACATATTTTTTGGTTCCATAACCCAAGACACCTTGTCTTATCACTACGTGTTCTTGTAAATAGTCCCTCTCCAAATTTCTTTTCACCCCCTTTAGGTACTGAAAGTCCTCAATGAGGTCTCTCCAGAACCTTGTCTTCTTCAGGCCGCACAACCCAAACTCTCTCAACCTGTTTTCATAGGAGAGGTGCTCCAGCCCTCTATCATCTTTGTGTCCTCTTCTGGACTTGCTCAAACAGATCCACATCCTTCTCATGACAGGGATCCCAAAGCTCAATGGTTTACATGCCCCTGTAACAACAAATGCTAGGTTGTAACAAAAAACTCTTGTCTTTTGGGATAGAAAATATTTAGTTGTCTTAGACTCTTCTCAAAGGAGCTATACTTAGAAGTATGAAATATTTTAGTTTCCAAAACAAAAATCCTTGAGACACTGTGAAAGGCAATTAGTGTTGACAGCACAGGCACTATATATCTCTCTATTTATCTCCAAGAATATTAAAAAAAAAATCTCAAGACTACTTTGCAAGATTTATATATTAATGAAAATACTAACTCAGGATTTGGGAACAGCAGGTTTTAATTTCTTACTGTTCTGTGTACCTCCTGAATAACTGTATGTGAAGTTTGAGAACTTAAGAACTAGGTCATGAAAGGAAAGTGGGAATTACGGTGCCTGAGGTATCTCACCATATGGAGATATGAGTTAAGGACCATATCTGTGGGGCACTGCATGGGCAGAAACAGTTGTTCAGGATTAAAGTCCACAAAATACAGAATACACCTATAAACTAAGGCATCATTCCCTTAAAATCTGCCTCATCTAGATGTTGATACCTTATCCTCATTATGGTTCAGAACCATGAGCTCTATTCTGTAAATAAGACCATAGCTAGTTGTCTCTCATAATGTGCATAAAGACGCTGCTGAAACGTTCTTTCTTATGAAGAAGCTATTTGGTTTGGATGTTTTCCAAGGATGTGGAAATCCATGGGCAGCTCCCTTCTTGGCCAGAGAGAAGCTGATAGTGCTTCTCTTCCCACCCATAAGAGTGCACTAAGAATTGTGCTGGCAGGTTTTATTTAGCTTTTTCTTGTTGGGATGTTGCCCATTTGTGTGGAATAATTAAATATTTATTGGGACAGAGTACTGACATGTGGCTTTGTAACTTAGAGTTTATAGCTATTACTGCTCTGACAAGTACTAAAGTCTAGGCTGTTTTGTCTTCTTTTGCATACCCAGGGGTTGAACCCTCCCTCCCCAGCAAGTGCACGAACACCAGTGTTGTAAAGTTATGAATGCAAAGCCCTTCTCCCTGTTTTCACTTTTTTCCACCTCCCCATTGTCACCATACTTATATTTAAATCTGGAAGGGGGAGGATTTAACAGAAAGTATTAGGAACTCCACTTCAAATGCCCACTATGTCCCAGGGAGCCTTATGTTCATTCCTCCCAAACCGCATTTAGGGGATGCGGGATGCTGCATTTGGTGGGAGGGTGGGTGACACATAGGGGAGGAGTGTAGCTGGAGTTCACCTATCTGAGCAGGTTGTGAAGGTATGCCAGAAACATGGAGTTTGTGGAGGGTGACAGTACTTAGACACTGGGCTATTGATATGGTCCAGACAAGCTCACTTTGGGAGCAAACAAGTGCCAGGTACCTACTTGGAGAACATGGCTGTGTAGATGTGACACTACAAAGATAGCGTGCCTCCAGAGTTTCTGAGGATCTCAAATGCTTTTAAGCTGAGTCATTGCAAGTTGCAGTAATAAAGCATCTGCATTGGCTTAAACCAAGCAATATTTATCTGTCCATGTAACCTGGTACCCAGCTTCCAGTGGAGGCCAGGAGCAGATGCTCAGGAAGGAGTCAGAAAAGACTAAGCCTTGTTATTGGGTGCTTTAGCAGTTTTGCAAGTCTAATCTGAATTTGTTTGAACTAGAGGCACAGAAAGTGTTCAGTGCTGGGAAATTCACCCTTACCTTATTTTGTAAACATTCAGCGTGGTATTCACCGCAGCTGGCTGGGGATGTGTGCAATCTGCTGCTGGAAATCATGAAGACAGGATTTGTTTGTAATTTCACCTCTGCCAAAGAGCCTCATTACTTCTTTGGACCAAGGTTTATAAGACCAGCATTCACAGCTTGAAAGCATTTTCTTGAAATTATGTCTCTTAAATTGTCCCTGTTGGAGAAAGAAGACTGATTTCTTTTCACCCCTAGAAAATGCGAGACAGGGATTGAGCTGGAAGTAGTTTAAATTCAGGTCTTCCACTGCTTCGAGAAGTGCTTTCTCCCTTCCCAGTTCCAGATAAATCTGGGGAAAGGTATTCTCTATCTCTGCTGTCTGTGCAGCAGTATTAGTGGGTGCCTGCAGCTTGAGAGTGGGTATGCTGGTCTGAGCCCAGCTCCTCAGCTTAGCAAATGGTAACTAGCCTGGAAAAAAGCTTTCTTCCCTCCCAGGACTCTCTGCATTGCAATAAGCAGTCACTAGCTAAAGGATTGCTCTCACTCAAGCGTTGTGTAGATGGATACAATTGAAACCCTGAGATATTTAGAATATACAATAATGGAGAACAAAAAAAAAAAAAAAAAAAAACCCCACCTGGATGGAGGAATCCATCTGGTAAAACAAAAATGGAGTTGCTCTTTAGTATGAGAGTAGAAACACTGCTTGAAGCTTGTGCTCAGCTCCAGGCACTCATTAAAAGACATAAATTTAGCCTTATTTTAACCTCTAAATTCTTTAATTTGGTCTTCAGTGCTGCTTATTTCTGGTCAGCAGTGCTTTGACCTTTATCTAGATGGAAAGCTGAGGTGAAGGAAAAGACCACTCTATTGTTGCACTTACATATAGATCTGGCAACTGAATCATTCCTGTATCATTGTATGAAAAGACTATTTACTTATAGGGCATATGGTGCACATACTTTTGCCATATTGAATGATGATCATTTGCAATTGCTGTGCAAGTTTGGTCATCACACTCTGATCTCATATGCACAATCTTTATTCAGCACAGTGTGGGATCATTGCTTTGACATGGTCCCCAAAGATTCCAGTTCTTCATTTAATTCCTGTTGTTCCATGCATTTCTTATGTTTAGAGGCTCGTTTTGCAAATATATTTAATTGCATCATGCAAAATGAATCCTCTTTTATCTGTTTGCTTCAGGAATGGCTGCTATCCTTGTACCCAGCTATTATAAACACTGTAATTACCTCTCTGTCCTCTAAGTGCTGGCTTGTTAAAAGTTCCAGTAGTAAAACCCTTACTTAAAAATCTTCTGCCTGAAGCAATTAACAAACCATTAATCTGTTTCACACTAACAGCTTGTGTAGAAAACATGGAACTGCAGCCCCTTCTATATGTGCCTATAAAAATTCAGCATCTTCTCTGGAATTTTGTTTGTTTTCTTTGTTTGTAACTGGGTACAGCTTAATTTGTATGGCTTGATTTACTCCCAGGAGCCACATTTGATTCTGTTTAAGTGATTATACTTAATATGCAGGAGTCATTAGGTATGATCAACCATAATGTTTCATTAGAAGGGTTCAAAACATTGAGTTTTATGCATCTGTTTCTCCACTAGATTTAGCACTATAGTATACATTTATCTGATCAAATGCAATTTGTGTCTGTGGGTTGGTTTTGTGCCAGAGCCAATTCCCAAGTAATTTTATTTGGCACTAAGTTCTCCTTCAAGGCAGCAGCAGTCTTTTTAAGGGGTGCAGTATAAGTGACATCTTGGTGTGTGTTTTTGCTAGTCGTGTTCCTTTTGCACCCAAGAATGTGTAACAACCCTAACTAGATAATTATTGAACAACAATGCTGAAGCTTAGCTCCATGTTTGTTAGGGTTTGAGGGGTTTTTTTAATATACAACAGCTTTGTAATTCTTTTTTTATGCACTACTAAGGTTTTCTTTGCTTGCAGAGATTATTTTATACACTTGCCTTTTCTTCTCAACTGGGTTGACTAATGTTTAGAAATGGGCAACTGCAAAGTCTCTGCCTTATTAAACCCTTATTTATTACTAGCTGCATCTAAATGCCTTGCCCATACTGGGTATCCATGCTGGGTCTCTATTTATAACTTTGTTATTTGTTCTGTAGCTTGTCAATATCTTGAGTGCCAGAGCGTCTGTTAAATGTCATTTTAGAGTTGCTTCTGAATTGTGTTTTAATATGGTCAGGCCAACGTTTCCGTTTTAAACCAAGTTGTATCAATGCAGAGCGGTGTCATCCTGTGGACAGAAATGCTCTTGTGATGCTGAGAGCAGGGCAACATCATGCCACTCTAAACAGACAATTTCTGTCCCACTGGACAAGGCTTGGAACTAGACATCATTCTGCTTTTGTCATCTCCTTGTGTTTCCATAGTTAGACGTGCTCACGATAAAAAGCCTCTTTCTTTGTTTCCTTTCACTTTTTCACAGCTCAGGGGAAAGGGACATGGGGCTCCTGGTTAATGGCCAGCTGAATGCAAGCCAGCAGAGCCCTGGCAGCCAGGAGGGCCAACCCTGTCCTGGGGGGCAACAGGCACGGCATGGCCAGCTAGGTAAGGGAGGGGATTGTCCCGCTCTGCTCTGAGCTGGGGTGGCCTCACCTCGAGTGCAGTTTTGGGCACCATGAGATAAGAAAGACACTAAGCTATTGGAGAGTGTCCAAAGCAGGGCCATGAGGATGGTGAAGGGTCCTGAGAGCAAGCTTTATGAGGAGTGCCTGAGGGCACTTGGTCTGTTTAGCTTGGAGGAGACTGAGAAGAGACCTCATTGCAGTCTGCAACTTCCTCGCCAGGAGCAGCACTGACCTCTTGTCTCTGGTGGCCAGTAATAACACGCAAGGAAATGGCCTAAAGCTGTGTGTGGGGAGGTTTAGGTTTGATATTAGGAAAAGCTTCTTCACCCAGAGGGTGGCTGGGTGCTGGAACAGGCTCCTCAAGGAAGCGGTCACTTCCAAGGCACCAAGCCTGACAGAGTTCAAGAAGTGTTTGGACAACACCCTAAGGAACGTGGTGTGAGTCTTGGGACTGTCTTGTGCAGGGCCAGGAGTTGGATTCATTGATCCCAGTGGGTCCCTTCTAACCAAAGATATTTTATGATTCAATGATTTTTTTTTAACATCACAGTCGAATTGGTGTGTCTTGCATGAGGGTTTAGAGGACTCACTTGTTTCATATATCCTTTTTGACAGGAAGATCTTATTGTATAGCTTAATAATTGTTTTCTACTGACATTAGTGGGATGGATTTGGGATTTTGATATTAAATTAAAACAGATCAGCCCTGATGAAAGAGTGACATCCTCCACAACCAGCTTATTTGGGTTTATTTTTTTTTTTTCACATTTATGTAATATGCCTATAAAACAACCTCTAGGCAGTTTTTTGATCTGTGATTTGTTATTACATCTGCAAAAGATTGGGAGCAGGCCAGAACAGCTGCGAGGGACAAGAAACAATAATTTTCCCCAATGAAAATATGCCTGAGTATCAACCAGCATACAGAATGAGCCAAACTTTTAATTAAGCAGTGAGTCTCTATTATGATAAGCATTGAGGTCAGACTATTGTGTAAATTCCACTTCTGTGTATCAAGGTCAAAAATGATAGAACTAGTTTGAAAATAACACTTGACAAAAAGCTCTTGCAATTTTAACATATTCTTTCTGAAATAATTTTCCTAAACCTTGATATGTTTCAACAAGGGAATACCAGATTAGTCTGAAAAAATTACCAACATAAAAATATCAGAATGTCCCAAGAGGCTTCTTCCACAAGCTGGCAGTTCCTCTGAATAGTGTGTGATATAATTCATTGTTTACATTAAGATTCTGAGAAGTTATATTTTAGCTACCTGCCAAAACAAGTATATCAGCTCCTAAAGTATACTTCTTTGTCCTATAAAGCTGTAAGGGTTCTGTAAAATTGATATTCAGGGGCAAATGTACTCTAGTTAAGATTAATTCTAAAAATATTTCAGAACAATTTGTCTCACACATTTTTTAACTCTGATTCTTCACCAATCTGATCAACTAAGCAAGAGAATACACTGCCCTCCATGTGCAAAGGACATGGGTCTCCATTGAGAGGTTTCAGAGTCTATTATATATTTCTGCAATCTACCCATTCTTCTTTATTAAAATGTTTCTTAAATAGTACCCAAGAATAAAGAATGGTATCACCCCAAGACTTCTGGATCACATAAAGGTCACCCTGAGAGTGATTTCTTGGATAGATGAATGTATCTTTGCTCAGTAATATAAATATATATGAAAGAGAACATATCTAGCCTCTTTTGTTTAGTTTTTTTTAAAATAATGTGGAACAGATACTTTCAGGTTTTAGCAAATAGTAAATACAATCCCCAGAGTAACAACCAGGTAAATTAAAGGGAAGCTGTCAACTTGAAAATATAATTTATCTCCACAGTTGTGTTGTTTTTTGTTTTTTTTGTTCTTTTTTTTTTTTTAATAGTACAGTTACAAATACTAGAGAAGAACTAGAAACAAGGGACTTTATTCATTTTCAGCTTGTACATTTTACATGTATGCTTGCCTTTGATCCTCACTCATGCCACTTTATCACAGGTGATAGTGAAAGCTGTCCTCAGTTTAGAGATAAGACAATTTACTGCTTGTTTGTCACTATAATATTTAGCTGGATTGTGAATTAAGCATTTGTCTAGACCTTTGTGTACTATGAAGGAGGGAATTTCACCTTTTGTCACGCTCTTCCTTCTTGAAAAGAGCCTATAGGAATATGTGTCTTTTTCCTACATAATATGTTTCTATTTCCTGTGCAGTCTTGGTCCATTTATCCATCCAAATGGACAGTCTTTTCATAGAGGTCATTCTGAGCTAATTTCTCTAACCATATTTGCCTTGCTGTTGGAAGCCTGTTAACTTCCACCCTTCCACCATCAATTACCACTTTGTCTTATTCGTAAGGTCTGTCATCTCTCTGCATGTCTACATCTGTACCTCACTAACTCTTGACTTCCACATCTGCTTCTTCAGCTCTTCATGGCATATTCAGTGAGGAAGTTTCCTGGAATTGTCACCCCGGTGCACAGAAGATTTTCAGAGAGAGCTGTGTGACTATCTCATTTCATCTTCAAAACTGTGTTTTGTCCCAAAAGAGAGGTGGTTGCAGTCGTAGCAAGCATTCCTGGTACAATATTTTACTCTCCTTGATCAATATTGTCCCACTGTTTGCTCTTGCTTCTCCAATTTCTCTTGTCTTGAACTGAAATGGACAGTTTAATAGATTGAACCCTCATGTATTAATGCAAAACACATTTTGTGCTGGGTATTGGCTTATGTCTCTGTGAGGTGCCTATTTCCCCCCCCCCCCCCCCCCCCCCCCCAAAAAAAAAAAAAAACCCAGAAAACTAGTTTTACAGTTTAGTTCTGAAATGGAATTTTTAATACAGTTCAAATATCTCATGTCTAAAAAATGTCAGGTTAGCTGGATCTCACACTTCCATCAGCCTGTGCAGACCTGTACAATACCAGTGGGGAAAAATGCTTAAAGCTGCAAATGGATCTCTGTGCCTTTGAGTGGATTCAGCATTCTGGCTGCACCTCAGCTGATGTGTCTGGTTGCTTGTGCTTTTCTTACTCAAGGGCAGCCTTGTTGCTCAACAGTTACAGACCAAATAGTGGTGTTCAGTTTATTGCTGTAGCTGTATAACATTTCTTCTCTGAAAGGACAAACCAAAATGATGACGTTTTCCCAGGTCCTCAAGTTCTTTCCAGAAGTGTAGAGGAGCCTACCTGGTTTTCAGAAATGCTGTGCCCTGTCACTGTATATATACATATATATATATATATATATATATATATATATATGTATATATACACACACAGCACTTTGAAGTAGTCACGGTGTCTCTTTCTGAGAAGAGACAAGTTAAATAGCTATTGTCCATGCTGGGAAAAAAATAGAATTAGCAGTAACAGACATTATGGATTTTAAGTCAATTTTCTCAGAAGGCAGCTTTTGAAACTCTGGCGTAAATGAAACAAAGGTAACTTTTGAATTATTGTTGTTTTAATGAATCACTAAAACAAGTTTGATCTGTGTGAATTTGTTAATTGACTCAAGAAGGAGTGAAAGGATCCCTTGAAAGATTTCAGGTCAGTCATTACAACAAGATGGTGTCCTCTCACACATTTTTTGGTGTTGTGGTAGTTTGTAGAAAAGCAGAGGTAACAAAACTGACAATTTTGTGTCTTCCTAAGCAGTAGGAAGATTCATGACAAATTCATGCCTTCACTTATGTATTTTTTTTTTTTTGAGGTATCTTGCACTTTTTTGGACAGAAAATGCTCCCGGCACATACAATGGTATCTTTGCTAGGTCAGCAGCAAGCCTGTAATTAGATCTTTCAGTATTCAGGATGCTGAATACACTGTTGCCTGAAACAGTCTATCTTCTGCAGTCATAGGTGTATTTATCAATGCTGCTTCATAATTCAATATCTATTTATTTATTGGATTCCTTGTTTTTTTACCCTATCTAGGGAGTGTGCCTAATCTTCCCAGATATACACTGTGAGATCTTTGAACTCGCAGTAGATCATTCTATTACTTTTGAGGTTTAGAATCATCATATATTACTCTTTGCTTGCAATTTGTGATCATCTTACCCTTGGACAAGGACCAAACCCCTCCTTATATTGGTGCTTGATTCTATGGATAGTCATCACACAGAGGGGAGACTGATCTGGCATCCTTGCTCAATGCTGAGCAGAGAGGAGTGCTCAGCTTGTAATGATCTTGGTAAACCAGTCTTTGTGCTTGGCTTCACAGGGCTTTGTTGCAGCTCAGCCAAAAGAAAATGAAGTCTCAGATTGCCTTTGTGAGGTGTCATCAGGATGTTGATAATAGATATTCAAAAGAATATTTTTAGTTAACTATAGCTAAGAAAAAAGACATGAGGATGTTTCCAAACCATGAAATTACATTGCTGATTACAGGTATTTTTCTTAACAGTAGAAACTACATTTTTGCTCACAGCCTTTAAAAGGGCAATATTAGAATCTACCATCTCTTTTAGGGGCACCTCTGCTGACCCCTGTTTGACCAAGTACTGCACAAAAACAAGCCTAGAAGATGATCTTGCTTAGCTTCAGCTTTGTTTATCAGGTAGTGAAATGTGTTATTAACCTGGTGGTGGTAATAATGGTCATTGTTAAGATGCGGGTTGCTGTTGTGGTTTAACCTATCAGGTATCTAAACATCACACAGCTCCTTCCTCACTCACCTCTTCTCAGTGGGATGGGAGAAAGAACTGGGGAAAAAATAATAAATTTTTTTATTTTGGACAAGGTTGTTTGACAGAGCAGAAATGGAAGGGAAAATAGTAATAACAACAATAATAAAGATTTTGAATATGTAAAGCAAGTTACATCTTCTGTCTACTGACCAGTGACCCACCAGTTCCTGAGCAGTGACCTGTGGCCAGCTTTCCCCCTGGCTTACATACTGACCATGATGCCACATGGTGTGGAATATACTTTGGATTACTTGGGGTCTGCTGTCCTGGCTGTCTCCTCCCAGGTTCTTGTGCTCCTCCAGCCTTCTCGCTGGTGGGCTGGTGTGAGAAACAGAAAAGTCCTTGGCTTAGTGTAAACACTGCTTAGCAACAACTAAAACATCAGTGTCTCATCAACTTTATTCTCATCCTAAATCCACAACACAGTCCTGTACCAGCTTCTAGGAAGAAAATTAACTCTATGCCAGCTGAAACCAGGACAGCTAAATATACAGAATGGCACACAGTGCTGTGTTCTGTTGGCATTAATAAACATCCAAGCTGTTATGAGGCTTCTGAATACAACCAGAATTGAAATTTGGGCCCCTAATAGTGAGAGGTGAGGTTGTAGAGTAAAGGTTGTAAAGGAAATAAAGGTGATATAGCATGTTTCGAGCAATTATTCATCAACAGTGAAAGTATTTTCAAGTTTTTTATCTGGCATTCTTCCAAGTTTGAATGTACATCTCTACTCAAACCAGATGGCAGATAAATCCCAGCAGAAGGAGAAAGTCTTACCTAAGCTGCATGGACACATTGCAAATGCACAGAGATACAGATAGTTTTTAGACTGGATTTATTGCTTCATCTAGGGTTTCCCTTCTGATAGTGTCACCTGGACCTGGGTGTCAGTGAACTGTGGCAAGGACACTGTTTCTCAGGTCAGCTTGATCTGATACTTTGAAGGCTTCCTCTTTCAGGATCCATATGGACTGTGTAAGGTAGTATTAATGGAAAGGGCATTACACGGACTAGGAGACTTCCTCCCTGCAACGCTTGGCATTGCCTGCTACATAAGCATCTGCTGCTTTTCTCAGTGTCAACTGCAGTTGACAATGAAATTTATTGAATTAAGTTTCAGGAGCCCTTACACTTCTGTGCTTCTACAGGCTCACAGAAGCCCAAACCCCTGTACAGTCTGTAGTTTTTTAATAACCTTGGTCAATGGCTAATGTTAATACTTCTTCGAGTCCTCATACAAAATACAGGTTTCTGCCATCTCCCCATTAGGCACTGAAAGATTCTCATCCAGCACTGAGGTCATGACAGTTGTCACAAAGGAAATTGTCATTGTCAAGCATTGGCAGTTCCATGGAGCCCAACCTTCTGCAAAGTATTTAGGGAATGTTTGTTGTCTGGTTATCAACATTTAGGGAGTGTGAAGATTTATATTGCAGTTTAATGACCTGATTCATTTTACTTAACTTACCTTTTGGGTCCTTTCCCTTTGCTATGTATCAGTGTGAAGCGTTTTGTAATGCTTTGTAGGAAGTAAGCTGGATGAAGAGCTATGGCACTATGTTTTGCCGAAGGTTTTGTTTAGCTGCAGTCTTTTTGCATGCCAGCACGAGTATATATGACTGTGGAGCTCTGCAGCCATGACTTAGCAAGGCAGCTTGCCACTGTAATGACAGCCACTGCTTATTTCCCTTCCCTATGGCTCTGGCTGAAACAAATATTCTTCTATACCAAGGTTTAGGATGCTTCAAGCAAATCTTGAGAAGTAAAAGTCATTAAAATATTCTTCAAGGCTTTGATTTTGTGTTTTTGTCAATGGTTTGAGGTTCTTTTTTCTTTCATTTTATGCAGGCTTTATATTCTCGTATTAGTGTAAAACACCTTTGGTTATCCTAAATATCACTTTATGATACATCAGTCCTGCTCTCAAAATGGAGCTGGTTTTATTACTGCTATTGAGTAGACTGACTTAATTTCACCATTTCTGGCACAAAAAGGCACAAAATTTAATCTCAAGTGAAATGTGGATAGTTTCCTCCGCTGTAATTTCTCTGGAGGTGTGTGTAAATAGGAAGAATCTGTGTGGGCCGGTGGAGGAGACAGGAGATTGGTTTTTATTCTTGTATTTGCTATGGATCTGCAGCACATCATGAGATAAATCAGAATTCACTTTATCTGAGTGATTTCTTATTTAAGCATACTTCCTACAAGGTTATAATGCAGTGCTCTTGGGAGTTTCTCCTGTTTTGAGTTAGAAACACAGAAGAGTTTGGGTTGGAAGGGACCTTAAAGATCCTATAGTTCCAGCACCCTGCTATGTGTGACAGGGACACCTTCCAGTAGACTGGGCTACACAAAGTCCCATCCAGCCTGGCCTTCAACACTTCTATGGGTGGAACATCTGCAGCTTCTCTGGGCAACTTGTTCCAGTGCCTCACCAGTCTCTTGGTAAAGAATTTCTTTGTACCCAACCTAGACCTGTCTTCTTTCAGTTTAAAGCCATTCCCCCTTGTCCCATGCCCTTGTCAAAAGTCCCTCTCCAGATGTCTTGTGGCCTCTCTATGTACTGGAAGGCTGCAATAAGGGATAGATCTTGTCCTAAACCCTGTATGGTAACACGCAAACAGACCTGGCAACTGGGAGGGATACAGTCCTTTGAAAGCAACCACTCTAACTCCCCTGACCAAAGCAGAGGTATTATAGTTAGGAATAAAGGAAGAGCTGCCCCCAGAGGCCAAGGCAGCCCACAGGAGCCATTTCACTAAGTCCTTATCCATCAAAAACTCTGACCTTACATTCATAAATGGCCTATTATCTCTAATCTGAGGTCAGTCTATGCCAGCTGTGTGGAACAATGGTTACCAAGCAATTCCTCACCTTCCACCTAAATATAATTGATAGTAATTAATACAGTCACTCTCATTATGACTGTTACAGGGGACCAGATAGAAATGCAACATCAGCAGTAAGATAATTGCAATTTAATTCAAGAGGGTCCATTTGCAGGGGTGCAGAGTAAGGAAAGATCAATGGGCAACAGCAGGCTCTGCTACACTGCACAGAGGGAAGGACAAAGACTGTCCTCATCCTCTCTGTTCTTTCCATCATAGCACCATTTGACTGTGGCTTTAAAGGATTCGATCCAATTCCTTGGAGGTCCCAAGAGTTTAGGAAGCAGTTCTGTTCCTGGATAAAAATGTAGTTAAGCTCATTGTGTGCTACACCATTGTGTATGAAATGTAGAAACTGCTCTGTAAGATCCTCCTGGCCTGCACTGCACTGCAGTGATTTACTCAACTGTTTTGCATCTCTGCAGTTATGTTTGCTGCCTCAAATCTATTGTGCACCTTTCTGAAGAGTCTGATGTTCATTTAATTTGTTTTTGGTTTTCAGGGGGAAATGCACTAGCTGGGGACTTAGACTTACTGTATAGGTCTTCTGTTAAGAGCTTGACCTCAAGCTATGTATCCTAAGGGAGAGTAATGGAGTAGCAGTTGAGCTAAAGGGCTGTACATATCCTTGGGATTTTTGACAGACCCAACACTAAGCCCTGACATTGGTGGTGAATTGTCCACACTGTGCTAGGAACATCTTGGGAGAAAAATTATATTGGTTTCAAGAAGAATTAAATGTGAAAAGCACAATTAAAAAATAGTGTGTTATTCTAGCAAACAAAGCAGTTGGCTTTTTTTTTTTTTTCTTTCTTGGTTGTTAAAAAAATAAATCTACACTGATGCAATAAAAAATGACACTAGAGAATAAATGTATCAAGTTGTTATGGCAACTAAAATATGTAGGTTGGAATTTATGTATCCAGAACTTCTATGTAAGTAAAATAAACATTATCCTTGCTAATTAAAATAGCATGCAAAGATTATTTAATTTAAAATCATTAGTTATGTTTTCCCTTACAATTAATGACTTTTTTTTTTCCTCTTTCCAAGTATTTGCATTTCCTTCCAGCTATGGTCTACTTTTATTTTCACAGCAAGATTGTGATTTCACTAATATGGGCTAAAGTGTGGAGGGAGTCCACGGAAGCTAATGAATAAAATGTGTGCAGGTGGACACAACTGGAGTCAAACCATGTGCTTTAGCACGTCAGTCTTGCAGGTGACCTTTGTCCTTGCAGAGCCTCTTGGCAGGTGTCATTACCACATGCTTGAAGGGATCTCCCAGCAACCACAGCTCCCTGTCTTTCTTCTCAGTTTGATATAGTGCACATGGAGCTCCTTCCAGAGCTTTTTTCTGCATACAGCCTGCCCTCTTCAGCTGTAGATTTTTCTTCCAAGATATTTTATGATAGTGAATTCTAAATGAGCATTCATTAATTATGTTCAGCCTTTTAATTTTTCTATTTCTTTTCCTCTAGCCTTCATAAGAGTTCAGTAATAGCTTCTTCTTTATTTGAAAGAAATAGATCTTTAATATCCCAAATTACTCTTCAGGTTTTATCTTCTTTATGCCCAGCAAAGTGTAGGCTGATAGCTGAAAAGTAAAAGAACGAGGAGAATTATCTGACTCAGATCCCAGCGAGCTGAGGAAAATGCATTTATTTGTTTAATGTTTTAATCTCATTCATTCTCATGTTCAGAGGTGTCTAAATTTGCCCTATGGAGTTTAAAAGAACTGCTACCAGGAATGTTTTGGAAAATACCCCATTAGCAATACGTAAGTTAATTGCCTCCATTTCTTGCAGGCAGATATCTGCCTGGCATGGAGCTACAGCTGGGCTGTGTCTTTGCCTGAGAATTGCAACCAGTTGGTCCAGTCTTCTTTGAGTGTCATTTTCCTGCATCTGAACTGTAAATTATTTATGTCTTCATCCTTGCAGCAGAGTTCATCTTTGTGATTTTTTTTTCCTCCTTTTTTCTCTTTGCCACATCAGATCCTGCCAACCACTGCTCTTCAGTGTGCCAGGTCTCAGCAGGGGAGACTTTACTTGAGAAACAGTCCTCTCAAGGCTCCTGTTTGCAGAGGCTCTGGTGGCAGCACAGTGCCCTTCTCCCTTCCTTCCTGCTGTACAAATCATCACACATGGCAGAGTCCTCCACCGTTGTGTGACCTTAGTGGCTCTCTGCTGCCTGGAAAAGGAGATGCATGAGTGCCTTGATTTGTCTCCCAGCTCGAAAATAGAGCTCTGCATGAGCTCTTCCCTTTTCTGCCCCCTTACTTCTGTCTCCTGAGACCCCTCCTGGAATACTGCATCCAGATCACAGTGTAGGAAAGCTGTGGACTGTTGGAGTGAGTCCAGAGGATGGGTACAAAGATGATGATAGGGCTGGAGCATCTCTCCTATGGAGTCAGACTGACACAGCTGGAATTTTCAACCTGGGGAAGAGAAGGCTCCTGGGAGACCTTAGAGCACCTTCTAGTACCTAAAAGGAACTTATAAGAAAGATGGGCACAAACTATTTTTGCGGAGCATGTAGGACAAGGGGTAATGGTTTTAAACTAAAGGAGGGTAGATTTAGATTTATATCTAGGAAATAAGGGGTTTTTTACAATGAGAGTGGTGAAAGAGTGCTACAGGTTGTTCAGAGTAATGCTGGATGACCCACCCCTGGAAACATTCAAGGTCAGGCTGGATGGGATTCTGAGCAAGCTGATCTAGTGGAAGGTGTTTCTGTCTGTGTCAAGGGCATTGGAACAGATGACCTTTAAAGTTCCCTTCCAACCAAGCCACTCCATGATTCTGTGACAAGTGACACTGGAGACAGAGCCTGGATCAGCAAAATAATCCTGTGTGTGTCTTCTGGTCAATGCTCAGGCTTGAGTTTTTGGAGCCAACTGACTCCAGCCAGCTTCATCTGAACTCTCAGTCTGGGAGGAGAAAAGCTGATGCATGAGCTAGTGTCTCCTCCCTGCCTGAATTCCCTGTCTGGAAAGTCAGTTGTCTTACCAGACGTCAGAGTCACAGTGCACCTAGATAATTGTGTGTTATGGACAGTGAGGGAAATCAGGTCTGAGTGTGGGTTTTGTGTTAGTCCAGCAAAAGTGACTACTCCGGTAACTGTTGGCTTGGATGAGAGCTTTTAGATGAATGGTCAAATCTGTATCAGGGATGAGCAAATGCAAAGTTCACCAGTGACATTCTGACATCCAGAAACACACTGAGAGCAAGATTTGCTCTCAGGAGGGTGGAGCAGCATTAAATCAGATACTGACCTTTCTGAGACACAAGTCCACAGCCAGATAATTGTTCCTGAGCTGTAACACTCTTTAAGGCTGTCATAAAATTTTCTGAAAGGTTGAATCCATATTAGTTAAAGTGAAATCATAAAAATCCCAGGGCAGACTAAATATTATTGTGATATTTATGCTCACTTTCAAATACAATAACTTAAAAAAATTAAAACACTTGTGATGTGATTTGTACAGTAGAATCCATGCTCAAATGGGTATTTTTTTTCATTCACATTTACTGGTCATATTGGGAAGACTGGTGCAGAAGGGACTGAAGGACAGACATCCTTACAGGGCTTAGCTGTGAGACCTCATAATGCAACATCACCCTGACTTAAGACAGCTGCTAAGTCTGAGCTAATGCAATGTGATGTGGAGCAAACCTTGATGTCATCAAAAAGTGAACAAGAAACCCTAACATGGAAATGGAAATAAAATCCTTTCTGACATCTTAACCATTTGACATGGAAATATGCCTTTCTATAGGGCCTTAGAAATACTGAATTAGAAAAAAAAGCTCTGCTATATTATTTCTGGATTGAAATTTAGGCTAAGATGAGGCAAATTAAACTTCTGTGGGATTATATTTCTGATTTTAGTTTCTAGTATGGCCTGCTCTGGGATTGTCTGAGTTTTCAGTGATATTGATGAAAGTCATATCCTGGCAAAAAAAATGTTGAATGACATTTCTTCCTGTAATAAGGAATATAAGAGGCATAAAAGTAGGACTAGCAAAGCACATCTTATGGTCTCTAGGAATATTTCTCTGCGTCGCAGGAAAAACTCATCAAGCCCTCAATGATGCTTTGTCTCATAATCTGTCCCAGACGTACAATTTTTGTTTGTTTGTTTTTTGGGGTTTTTTTTGTTTTTTTTTTCTGGTTGTGGTCCAGTGATGCTGACAGCATGTTTAGGAGAGTGGTCAGCTCTGTGTAGGTATGGCAGAAAGGTGCAGAGCTTGGAGGACAGATCACAGGCACAGAAGGCAGTCGTGCTGTTGCTGGCATTTTGTAAAGGATGAACTTGATTTGAGTCCAGTTCTGGTTCACACACAGCTTGAGCAGAGCATGAGCAGGTTGGCAGTACCTGGCACAGAGGTGTGCTCTGTTCTTTGCTAGTAGCAGCATCCTGCTGAGCATCTCAGTTCAGCTCAGGCTGCTTCCTACTCCAGCATAGCTGCTGAACGAATTAATTTACATCAGTGTCCTGTAAAATGGATAATTCCAACATATATTATGTTGAAATGTAGCTTTTTAGATGTTCTAATGATTTTCAAATATGCTTGCTCTAGAAAAGTTAATTAAATAAAAGCAGTATCTCTCAGCACTCTATGTTTCTGGAAATATTTGGTTACTAGGATGATAGATTTCCTGACAGATATCAGCATCCAAAAGTTAACAAATTGCTGGGGTTTTCTGTTCCTTTCCTCTCCTTATGCAGATCACATGGAGCAAGCAGGCATTTATTGATGGGCTTTCATGGACTGGAGCAGAGCTACCAGCTGGTGATCCAAAGTGCCCAAAGACATCTCAGGACAGCCTCTGTTTGGAATTTCTCTCACTAAAAGCATAGAGGGAAAGTGTTCCCCAAGCCAGTGGCTGTAGGGGAAGGTGCATTAGCTCTCTGAGCTGTAGGGCAGTTGCACACCTAGTTGGACTCATGTTCCTCACATTTCCACCCACCCTTCTGGGCCCTTAGTACAGCTGATTAGCCTTTTCTAGGCACACGTGCCCTAGAAAATATTCCATGTTTGTAAATAAATTCAAAGTCCTGGAAACAATATTCTAGACTGTGCAAGAGCAGAATAAAGTTTATGTATACGTAAACTTTGGGGTTTTTAATTTTTTTTTTATATTCTCAGTGTTGGGCTTCACCCCAGGAAATAAACATGTGGTAACTTTTGGGTATGGTTATAAGTTCCTCCTATTGACATATCCAGTAAAAATTCTGGAAATTCTATAAGTTCTTATACTAGATTGTGGAACTCATCCACCATTAACATGGCTTGGCTGTTGTAGGAGGACCTCCCATAGAAACTCATGGGAACCCCATATGTCATAGTTGCCTGTGAGGGTAGAGGCTCCTTCTGTCTGGTTGCTGGCTCAGACATGAACTGGAAGCTGCTGCCTGCTGAAAGTAGAACCAGTGACTAGCCGTTCATAGCTCATAACTTTGGCAAAAAATAATCAGCCGGAGTTTTGTTGTCAGTTGATTGTGTTAACTGTGCATGTCCTAAAAAGCTACCTGCAAGATGTGTTATAAGCACGGGAAAACTTCACTGAGTACTGTTAAAATTAGACAGAATTAGTAAGGTAGCTAATGTGGTTGCTATTTTCTGAACAAATATTTAAATAATGCTGTGAGTTTGCACAATGAAAGAGACGTGCTGAAGAGATTATGGTCTAAATAGTATCTATTAATTAAAATCTAAATATATTATTGTTAATTATGCACAAAATTAGGAGATTGCTTTAGGTGTGATCGGCAAGGCTCATGGTTACTAACCATGTGAGTAAAGTTACCAAGTGAAGTTTGATCTGCTCTTGCAACATTTGCGTGTGAAATCTCTTCTGTTTCTCTGATCAGTTTGGAGAGAATAAGATCAAATATTCTTCTGTGAAGAGGAAGTTGTTCTAACTATCAGCCCTCTAGGTGCAGGGGTGTGATAAAAAATCTATAATTTTGGCAGTAATTGTAGTTCAGACTTGAAGTCATTATTTCCAGAACCTCCTGCAAGGATGTGTGAGCATGGTGCATGTTGTCCACTGCATTTGTACTGTGTCATGGTGGGGCTGCCAGTTCTGCATCTCCTATTCATGGTTCAGGAATAACGAGATGTTACTGAAACACTTTGCATGAGCAGGCAGCTTTTGCTTATAAAGTATACAAATAATTTTATGTGGGATAGACTTTTTGTTGGCCTCCAAAGAGAGGGTTGTATGTAATCAAGAATGAGAAAAGACTCAAATCCAAGATTGTTAGTTTTTAATGAATCTGTCACAATACACAGCAAGTATTCTTTCTGTGTTTTGGATTATAGAGTCCCATTTATTTCATAACACAGAATTAAATATCTCTTGGTGCTCAGATGGGCGTCTAATGTGTGCTGTGTTTAGGTTGGGAAACCATATATTATTTTGCTAATGATTATTGAACCTTAATACACTGGAACAGAGAGATTTTCCAGATTTATTACAATTACTCTTGCTTGATCTGTTTGAACCCCCCTACAATGTCCTTAATTTTCTGCTCATTACAATGAATTTGTGACCCATTTCCCTAAGGAAAACAATGGAAACATTTCATAGCATCTTATGACATTGCTTTATGTTATTTCAAAATATTGGAGCCAACCAATGGTGAAAAATTTGAGAAAAAAAACACGTAAAATGTAAACAAAGTAAGTTTCTTATCCTGTTTTGCAGCTGCACTCATTTGATAAATGTTACCATAGAATTTCTACTGAAGCTCATCAAACCCCTTTAGAGAAGTCACAGGAGCTGAGCCCCTTTAGGATCAGGATCCTTTAGGTCTTGATGATTAGAGCAAATAAATATGTATTGATTTGAAGAGTTTATATTGTTGCCTGTAAGTAATAACAATGAAAAACATTTATGTCAGGTATTCAAAGAAAGCAAAGATGAAATGAATATTTCATGTATGCTTTTTAGTTCCTTGCAAAACCGATTTTCTCTTCCTGAAAGAAACATTTAGGGAGTTGCTTGGATTTTCTGTAGGCTCTGAGGCAAGACCCGGGTTCAGTTCCCTGCTGTCCTTGAAAATTTTGGCCTCATTGTCTTTCTATCCCTAAGTCCCTTCCAGATTAAAAATGGGAGATATTCAACACCCTTTGGTGACTAGAAACCAGCCAAGGGAGTGAGTGGTTCTCCATGTGAGGAAAGCTGTAACCTCAGAGAGGACTTGTGGAGTCCTGTGTTCTTAGCCCCGTGTAATGCTGAGCTACTGGGCCTGATACAACCTTTAAACACGGTCTTTACTGGAGCACAAGGCTTATCCATTGGTTCCAGTGAAGCTAAAAGCACGTGTCTAAGTCGTTGGATGGACTAGGGCCAGCACTCAGTCTTTTGCTGGACAGAGCCCTAAATAAACAATGTAGAATCAGAGGAGAGAACATTTGCACACTCGAGTATGATTTGGCTCTTTCTGTGGCACTGGCTTGTTGTTTTCTAAGTTGTGCTGGCAAAGGCTGCTCTGCTTAAAATGCTGACAATTTCTTGCCTGTTGTGTTAAAATTGACTGCACTCCTGTTGCACAGGCTAAAACAGGATGGGTCTAAATCACTCAGGGTGCTTGCAGTGCTTGACACCCACGGACACAAGACACTGAACTCTGTTTGAATCCTCCCTGTTTTCCTGTTAGTGCTTTTGCAGAGTGCTCAGAAGTTTTTTGAGATCCGAGTTAGAGGCAGTCATCACATTTCCTTCAAAGGCTGACTCTTCAAGCACATTATTGCAGGGCAGAGCATTGTAAACAGAGATGTCATTTGTAATATTTACTGTCTTA
Organism: Cettia cetti; assembly: GCA_013401135.1. Taxonomy (NCBI): domain Eukaryota; kingdom Metazoa; phylum Chordata; class Aves; order Passeriformes; family Sylviidae; genus Cettia; species Cettia cetti. Next base: position 20,056 of record VZUI01053868.1, read on the forward strand.
ATGTAAAATCTACAGTAATATACTAGATTTCTAGCAGGAAAACTGAAAAAAACAAATATAGCCATTTACTATGTTTCCTGCCAAAGATATTATTTGAAGAAATACTGTGTATTTTATGAGGGCTTTGTGTAAGCAATGTAAGATTGAAATCTGTGTAAATGAAGGAAAATTAACAAAAAAATACATTTGAATTTAAAAGATTTACACATATGGTTACTAGTCAAGCATGAAACCTTTTAAAAAATGTTTCACTTAGGAGAATATCATGAATTAGAAATAAGAAAACAAACCAGATAATTTGTTTGTTGCTGTAGGGAGATATATGTTCCTGCAGCTATTCCAGATGAGAGCCCCATCACGGTCAGCAGGTCTTTTTTGCCAGGGCACTGATTTCCTTCCTTATCTTTATGTTCTGTTGCCGAGAGCTGCAGAGCACCTTGAACACCTTCTGAAGTCACACAGAGATTATGATAAACATCATCTTGCAGATTTAGCCTATTAAGACTTTCACAGACTTCCATCAGAGTACCTGTAGGATAAAATGCAGAAAGTTGAGTCTGATAAGCTACCTGATACTTAGCTGAATTCAGGCTACCATTTTGTGTGTGCATGCTGATCTTTATGTTTAAATGTAATTGAATTAAAACCCACATCTCAGCTACTTTATTTGTGGTTTTTCCACCCCGCTCTTTAGCCTGCAGCTTCCAATGGATCAGAAGGATCTGGCCAATGTGGTGGACACAACAAGGACAACCCGACTTTTGAGAGCTACGTGGTAGACATGAAGACAAAGGTATTGTTCGCTCTTTTCTTGTGATGGAGAATGAAATCCTTGTTTAGTGAAGTTTTGCTGGAGGTGAAGTGTGCGGGAGATACAGAATTTGAGCTTCTGGATTTTTTTTTTTTTTTTTTTAATTTCTGCTTAATGGCTGCATGTCCATTATCACATTTGAATGAGGCTTATGGCTGCAATTAGTTGTGGTATATTGCTAGCCCTGGATATTTTATGCTAACCTAGGCAGGATTTATTTTTATGTACAGGTTTTGTTCATATTGGTGATGGTTCTAGAGATTTGCTGATCTTAAGGTGGTTTCATTGCAGTCTGTTTTTGAAGTCCAAGTTTGTAGGTTTTATTCCAGGTGTTTTCAGTCTCTTAGTGTGTGTTGTAGTTTCTCTTTGGTCTGGAGTCAGTATGGAAGAATTTGAGTGTCAGAAAAGTGATGATTTTTGTATGGGCAGCCTAATGATACCTATCATAAAAATCTGCTGAATAGCATTACTTCATGGCCGTGGTAAGGGGCTGTGTTACACTTCCCTGCCTTGTTGCATGAAACAGTGAAGTAATAAGTGTTTCATTATAGAATATCCATTCTTTTCATAGGGTCACAGCTTGGCTGGAACAATTCCCTTGGGCTTAGATATTATTATGTAGACTTTCAGCCTTGGCGTCATTGTGTATTTTTCCTTTTTGAAGTGAAAGACACTTACTAACTTTTCTTTTAAAGTAAAAAAGCTGGAAACGTGATGTTACCAGGTACCACACAAACACAACTGAGCTGTTGTGCTTGTGTGGTACCTGGTAGACTTCAGCAAAAGTTGTTTCTAACAGTAGAAACTTGTGGATTGTTCCTCTTGTCTAAAGCTTTTCCATGGGCTTTATTTCCACTTCTAGATCAATTTCTCTGTTCATTAAATTTTAAAAATCTGAAGATCTAATTTTCTAGCATGATTTTCTGAGTTTCTTATGTTGTTGTGTTCCCAGTTTCCCAATCAGAAAAACTTTTTGTACCATATGGTAGCGTGGTGGTACTTGATAGTTGAAATACAAGAACATAAATACTCATTGAAATTAGTCTTTATATTTATGGAAGATATTATTTCTCCAAATCGAGGGATTATCAAAAGTTTTGTATACACCCTAAATACATTGTGTCCATGAGGATATTGTGAAAAGCATGGGATGTAGTTGTCATCTCCATTTCACAACATGACTTCTGTTATGAATGCCCAACTGAACAATGTGCTGCCCTCCTATTTAGAGTCACTGCAAACCCTGGACGGAATGTTTCTCCATCAGAAATTCTATGTACTACATTTTCACGATGTTTAGGTACAAAGTGTCCCTGAGAGGAAACTCTGAAAATTGGCAACTCCATTGCCAAACTCTAAGACATTCAGAGCTGTGAGTGGTGTTTTGTCCAGTTCTCAGTACCTTGGGATAGTAGATAGCAGATGTTTTGTCTTAGTTTTCAGCAACTTGTGGTTTAGTGTGTCAGTTCACGTGAAAGCGTCATTTTGTCTGATTTCTTTTCAAGTGAGTGTGCTTGAGTGTTAGTGGCTGCTATGACAGTGACACATAGCTATTTAAGAGTGGCTACATGTTTGAACATATGTGCCAGAGCTTTTTATGCTGATGATCAATTGGTTGTTAGATTTACATCCCCAGGCAGAATGCTCAAGAATGAAAATGAACTCTTCATTCATCATTGATCTTGAGAATCCCTTCTGAACATACCATCCTTGAGTACCATGTGATTCTGTTGCAGAGCATCCCAGCCTGCATAAAGCCAGCAGAGCATTTGTAACTGAAGCACTTCTGTTTCATTTGAAGTAAGGAATTTGTGTGAAACATAAAAACAATTATGGATTTGTATAGGAAATAATAGGTAGAAAAAACATTGGAATAAGTTTTTAACTAACGAAAGTTGCGGGGCTTTTGAAAGGCTAGCTTGTCCAAGGACTTTCAGAGCTGTAGAATGGATCAAGGACCTCTGCTCCATACTCTGTGATGATGAAAGTGCATGTCCTACAATCCTACAAGTCATATTGTGCTCCCAGCTTGCCATACTGCCTTCTCCTAGGACCCCAAACTGGTGAGCATGTGGCAATGAGACTTCTGGAGAGGTTGCACTGTCTCAGAAGTAGCTGTTTCGATTTTTCTTCTGGGGAACTTGCTCAGCTAAAGTGGTGCAAGCTCCCATGTACTACATAAAGGGGTGGGAAGGTGGGAATGTACTTGGGGTAAGAAGAGAGGGAATCCCCTCCACAACTGTGAAGCAGAAACGTTTTTCTGTGGCTGTTGAGCCCAAGGCCACTGTGGCCACCTGGGTGTACAGAACTTGTGGTGAAGGAGTGGAGCTGCCTGTCAACCTTTCCCCTCTCCCCGTGTCCATTTTACCATCTCCCTTCAGGGCCTTGAGAGGCAAGGTCTGCTTCCCTACGAAAAAGACAATTGTCTATTTCTTCTCATAGCTTCTCTTGGAAAAGCTACCAGCTGGAGAAATTGGTCAGGACTCCAACATTGATTGTGCTAAATAGCAGTGAAATTTGCCATGCATGGGTGAAGGGAATGATTCCTGTTACAGCTTCGGTCTGAGACTCTCCTGGGCCTCAGGCCAGTTGCAGAGCTGCTGCTCATAGGCCTGCTGCAGTTAGGAGGGGAAGAATTGCTAATTTCATGATCTTGAATTAACACCAGGACTCCTGGGCTTCTGATTCAGTCTGAGAACTACATTAAAATTCTGAGTGACTAAGGTATACAGAACATGCTTTCTGAAATCTGTATTAACTTCTCTTTCTGGATGAAGAAGGGTTTGTCTGACATTTCATTTGTAATACAGCTTTTAACTATATATCCAGGACTTACAAGATTAGTAGGTTCTCTCTCTCTTTTTTTTTTTTTTTTTTTTTTTTCAGTGTACCACAAAGCAGCCTTCACAAAGAAACTCTCATAAGACTTTCCCTTGTAGCATATACTTACACAGATCACTTGGATCCTGGTGTTAACCTACTAAGTAACCAGTTGGAATCAACAGGATCTGGGTTCAAGTGGTGTAAGTGGCCTCTGGCTGTAAAGGCATAATTTGCGAACTCCATCAATTGCCCTCTTGGAAGATGTAATCAGGAAAGTATTTATTTGCAGCTTTTTTAGATGCAATATAGAACTGGAAAAGGAGAAAGAGAATATAACCTGGGAATGTAATATCATGCAAAAGTACTCCATAGTACACAATTTATGATACATTAGGTGTAAATAAACCTTTTTCTATATTTATAAGAGCATGTGTGTGTTCATGTGTCCTCTGTGTAGGTGCATAGAGCTCTAAATAGTCACTGGCTAAATTTTTTAAGATGCTGACATTGCTAATGCAATGTTAACAGTCTGGTTAGGTACCTCCTTTCTTAGTGTCAACTCCAAAACTTGGAGACATAGTGCTCTTGTTTCTCTTAATCTCTACTCTTTGAATAAAAGAAAATCAACCAGTCACGCTTTTAAAATTTCTTTAGCAACCTATTTTTTTAACAGTTTTTGCTTTATAATATTTGGGTTTCAAAAGAATTTAAGAAGTGTTTAAGAAGGTGCATAATGAAAGATTTTAAAAAATCAGAATATTTTCTAATGATTTTAGCTTTTGCAGAAGGTTGCTTTTACAAATATTGAATTCAGCAGGATGTTGCAGGCTCTGGTTCTAAATATAGTGGCCTAATTAAACCCTCTGCTTTGGTTATCCAAGTGGAAGTACCTGGATACAGTGAAGACTTTAATGCCAGAAAAGGGCATTAAATTGTCCAGTGTATACTGCATTAAAAGACCATCCCATTTCATCCACTCACCATATATTGTTGGTTTTAATATGTCTTAAAAACAAGATACCTTGGTGCATAGAGGAGTAGGAAGCTGTCAACTGGGCAGATGGTTTTTACACTGTGATCCACAGAGCCCCTGGTGTCACAGTAGGAAATAGTTGTTATTCTTCTTATTTTAAGGCTTCCCAAGAGTCAGAGCTCATCACAGAGGGGTTTTTTTACCATCTAAGTTGACTATGAGCAACTATGAACCATGTCTTTTCACCCCAGATGGCTGCTCCTCAATTTTTTTTAGTTTTTGGGTCAAGCCTTTCTATAGTAGATTTCAGTCAGGATCATATGTACATTTAATAAGAAGACTGGAAGAACAGAGGAAAAAATAGAACTAAGCAGTGATATGACCTCCAGAAATTAGAGCAGAAGGAGGTGTTGCTAATGAAGGGTAAAGCAGTGCTAAGGATTTGAAAATCTTATTCTTGGGGAGAAAAAAAATGAATGGAAAAAGTATCTAGTTGAAGAAACAAGATTTAGCAGCTCAGGCTCCTTTTGGGGTCTGGGATAGGCTGTTAATGGAAAGGAGGGATTGTGTCTTTGAAGAAAAACACTGGAGACCCATTGACAGTCCTCTGTGGCCAGTCATTTTGTGTTAGAAGTTATGACTGGGGGCCCTGGCAACCAAAATCAGCCTGTGGAAGTTTGAAGCTGGGGTCTGCATCCCCAAAGGCATGTCTTCCCTCTCTCTGGGGGTACAGGAGATTATAGGGGTCAAAAGTAGGTGGCACTACTTTAGGGAGCAAATTGCTCAATTGTGTGTTAAGCTTGAGCAGCACATGTGCAAATTCTGCCCTGTTAAATGCTCATTGTTATATTTAATGGAAGGAGGTGGTAAGTCAAAAATTGGAGGAGTGCAAGAGGGAGCTTTTTGGTACACTGAGGGAGCTGGGTGAGTCACCTTCGTGTAAGCATCCCCAAAGGGTTGAAAGCCTCTGTTTTTCAAATAAACTTTAAATAGGATCATGAATTCACTGCGTTCATCTCACAAGAGTAGAGTTGCAAGTAGAAGCATTTACAGATCATGCACTTAAAGACCAACTTCAAAATATTTCTCCATATGCCAGTCTCAAGTCTGAGATGAAATTTTACAGCCAAGTCATTAGGTAATTATGTGTATGAAATATTTCACACCTTACTAGATCAGCTTCAATCTATTAATTAGAAGAGAACGAACTGTTGGGTGGTTTACACCCAAGTGTTAAAATATATGCTGATTTTAGGGTTGACTGAATTCACTTTTACCCAATAATGCTTAGAGCACAAGGGTGGCTTATGTCACACCATATTAATGGGTTAATTTCCCTTTAAGGAGATTTTTAATTGGGTCTTACTTCAAGGATGTTTGGAAGTTCCCTGTTTCATGTAATCTATGGTTTAATAAACTTAAACTGTTTGGCTACTGGACTAAACCTCAGTAGGGAGAAAACCTGCAGGTTCTAGCACAGCATGTAAACACAAATCAAGTTTGTTCTGTGCACGTGTTTGCTCGGAGTGAGTAAAAGCCTTAGACACGGTTCTAAGTACTCTGGAGACTTTCACTTTAAGATGTTGTATCCACCAGGACTTTAATAGTTGGGGGAGGGTTGATTGCTCTCTGACCACATATTTGATTCACTATGGATTTTGTAACTTTGGTAGCAGTGACCTCATTTTGGCAAAATAATATGTGTCATTTACCGAGCTTCTCACTGCCCCAACAATCACGGGAATATTAGGGTTATAACCTGAGTAATTTATGGAAGAGGGTTGACTCTTAAATAATCTTTTATTTTCTTGGAAAGTCTTATTTTATTAAAAACATATTTTAGCTCTGAGTGAGAATGAGAGATTCTCAGCAAAGCACCCAGGGGAGATTGTGCTGTCCAGTGTGTTGAAAAGGTGAATTGTAATGTATGGGTGTCTAGACATTTCCTCTTGTTGCTGTCAACAGTCCAGTTGGCTGTATTTTTTTTTTTTTCCAGTGAATAGGAGCATTGATTTTCCTCTCTCTTTGGCCAGAGCTTTCATTTTACATATCTTTCTCCTTCTGAGTCTCTTTCTCCCTCTTTCTTCTCTCTCTCTCTTCCTCTATCTGGAAGAGAGGAAAGCCAGTAAGAGGTGACAGCAAGCTTTCTAATTCAGAATGATTCATGTAAAACACCTGAAAGGCAAGCTCTGCACCAGCATCACTGCAAGAAAGGTAGGGCTGTGGGGGATTAAACAGTCTGTAGGACTCCAAGCAAAACGTAGAGAACATGAGATAAATAGATTAGGTCTGTGAATCTGTCAATGATGCAAGAAAAGTTTGGGAGAGAATTTAAGGAGTGTTTAAGCTCTGTTGTTAAAGGTGCTTTCTTTTAATTAAAAGTTTGATGTATTTTTCATAGGTGGGGGAAAAAAAAGTTCCCTTACAAAGCTTTGAATTATGTATATAATGTAGGGGTTTTTTCCATGGGTGGTAAACTATAATTATATCACTGTTGTGCTTGACAGATCCACGTGCATGTGTAAATATGCAAATCCCGGTTCTTTCCCCTGACTGATTATTTTCTGCTACAGCTAAAGTTCGCCTTATCCAGCTGTTATTTATATTCACTTCCCAAATCCGAATCTGACCCAGTAATTCTGAGCAATTGGAGCTGTGACGCACGAGTTCCCGCACACACCTTCATGTTTCAATCATGCACTTCCAGCAATGTGTGTTTGTAGGAATCATGCTCTTAATAAAACCCCTTACAACCCAAAGCAGTTGTTTTGGCAGAGAAGTGACAGCACTGTGATAGATGGGCCCGAGAGTTGTGTGTTTTGTGCTTGCTCTGAGTTAGTAGGGAAGAGGAGGGAGAGAGCGAGTGAAAGGGGGGAGGAAAAAAAAGACAGGGAAGGAGAGAGCGGGAGGGAGAGATTGAGAGAGAGAGAGAGAGAGCGAGAGAGAGGCTGAGAGAGAGAGACTTGGCAAGGGAAATCTTATGGGTATACTGAAACAGCAGATCAGAATTGTGAAACCAGAGCTAGGGCTGAAATGTGATGCTTTTGCTCTTTTGTGCTTGTTGTGGTTCTCATCTTCCCATTTAGAGGGCTGCATACCATTCAACAGCATATTTTGATCTCAGATTGAACAATGCAGCAATCAAGCCTGATAAGCCACCTGGAAGTTTTGCTTGAGACGATTTCTAGTGGGTTTACTGATCCCTGTGAGCATCATGACTGCCTTTAGCATTGTGGAGGAGGACTCGAGTTTCTTATGAGGGCCCCACTTGGAAAAGCCGGCTGTGCAGATTCAAGCCTCCGGTTCTGTTCATGCTATTCAAAAGCCTTTCCTCACCCTTGCTGATTTATTTTTATGATTTACATACAGTCCTGTGGAGATTTACAGAATGGATTGTCTGTGCATTGTCACGACCAAGGTAGGACTGGAAACATTGCTGTTCTGTGTGCATATTTCTCTGCTATTTTTCTGTTCGTGTAATTAAATAGATTGAGCATGTACTGTGTCAGGTTGCAAGATAAAGTGATGAATAAGCTTTGCTTCCACGAGCATTTTGTTCTCTTTATCTGTAGATTATGCAGTTTGTTTCTATATGACTTCCTAAATTATATGGTTTTTACTTATTTTTTACTAGCAAAAAGAAAAGGATTTCATATTTTATCTTAGCCTATGCTTGTGTCTATTAATAACTCTAGCAACTAGAGCACTTTCAGAATACATGGTATACTGCACATATTTTCTCAGCTTATCAGTTTATTCTGTAAACTAAAGAATAATAAAGAAGGGGGCATTATATGGGTCCTAGGATTTTAAGGAGGCCAATCAGATGTAGTTTAGATAGTCATGGTGTTTCTGATTGGAGAGATGCAAGTTTCTTGTGGCTTATTGTGGCTTTTTTGGGGAAAAATACATAGATTACTTTGCCTCTTTAGGCCTGAAAAATAAAAAATGCCCAGGTCCCAATTCAGGATTCTTATACTGATTTTAGATTTAACTGGACTGTTTTGAAACAGTCCTTCTAAATAATTTCTTCTGAACATAAATATAGATAATTTCTTTTCCAAAGCAGCGGCATCAGGCTAAGGACTTCAGGGTTAGGGACACTTCCCAGCCTAAAGATCTGGTGTAGGGATAAGCTGAACAATTCCTTGAGACATCCTCAAACTTATCAAACTAACTTCATATGAAATGGCAGGGCAATGATAAGGGAACTCTCTTACTGTTGCTACAGGGCAGGCAGCTCAGCACGTGTTTGCAGCCGCCTTTGCACGTGGTTCTGGTGGGGTTTGTAAGAAGCAGTTAGCAGGGGACGTCCAGCTTTGGGGCTCAGCACAGTGCTCTGTGTTCTACCTTACTTTTGATGAATTTCATCATTTCTACAGGACTTGCAAAATGCCTGGGGTGGGCAGAACCCCTGAAGGCACAAATGACAAGGCAAAGCAGGGGTTAGCACTGCTGTCATCACTGCTGTCATTTTTTGCGTCACAGCTATATAGAATGGGGACACCCACCTTTAACATGGAGAAGGGCAGGAAGATACACCCTGGGCACCCATGGGCAGCAGAGAGGGGTGGTGGGTGGCCAGTGCAGAGAGCAGGGAGTGCAGTGGAACCATGGAAACAGATGCCAGCTGTCATTCCCATCTTGCTGATGGAGAAACCCATATGGGAAGAGAACAAGAGGTGAATGAGGCCACAGAAGGAGGATAAATTGGAGGAGGCTGTGGCCTCATTCACTTCCTGTTCTTTCCAGGTCCTCCTGGCTCCCACAATCTGTGGCTGTGCTGAATCTGAGATTATATCCTCAATCAGCCCTGGAGCAGAGTAGGGGCACTCGTGGGTACCTGTTGGTGCAATACCATTGAAAAGCACTCAGCAATGGGGGTGCAGCACTGCTGAAACAAAGCTGGGATGCAGGATCGTGCTAAGCATCCAGTTTTTACATTCCTAAGTGTTGCTTTCCAATTCAAAGGGTTGAAAAGAGGAGCTGTGGTTAGCCCTGCTTCTGGGTGTCTTCTTGTTCAGTGGGGACCTGCAATTGCATCCATGCTTGGCCTAGAGAGTTTGGGGTGCAGATGTGTAGAAACTGGATTTGGAACAGGGGAATAAGTCAAGTTTTAAGATGTTATAATTGGAAAAGAACATGCCCCAGTACCTTTTTCTAATGTGTCAAGAGACATCACTTATTTATTTTATGAATTAGTGCTGAAAGTTCTCCACTGAATGTTGTCCCGGGGCCTTCTGGGAAATAACAAACATGGATTCACTGCCAGCTCACTACTGCTGCTGCCTTGAGCAGGGCTCCCAACTCCATCTACACACATTTTTCCTTTCAGCTTTTCTGTCTTTTGAATCCAGTGCTGAAGGTCTGAAATGATCTGAAAGTCAAGCATGTGAGTGAGCCTCAAATATTCAACTCCAGATATTCAGTCTTTGCTGCCAGCGTTGGTGTTGGAATGAGATACAATGTGAATTGTACATGGCTTTATATTTGCAGGCATGTGGGAACAACATAATATCATATGTAATTGAGTTGAATAATGCCAAAAGTCTAGTTTCAGAACACTTTCATATGGCAACAGCTTGAAACCAAAGTTACAGTGATTTTCTCATCTTACTTTGTGCAGTATTTAAATAGCTGGACTAGTGTTGTATTGGTCCATAATCTGATTTTACTGGCTTTATTTTCATTGGAGCAACCCTCCCTCTTTTAGAGAAATAATTTTTTTAATCTGTTCATGCCAATTTTCAACACTATAATAAGAGCAGACCTTTTTTCAGAAAAATTGTTATTTAAAAAAATAATTTTGATATGCATAAATCCTACAGAAAAACAGAGTGGTCATTTTTGACCCCAGATCTGTTAATTGTCCATATTTGAATAGCCATTTGTCTGATTCATGCAGATAATTGCCACTCTTTGTCTTGAAAAAGCGGATCTTGATGTCAGAGGGAGTAAATACATCAGGTTTATTCTTCAGATCTTAAGTAATAAAAAGGGATTAAAAGATAAATACTTTTTAAACTGAAAAAGATGAACACTGTTCAAAGAGTTGATATTTTTAACGCTTGGTCATTAAATTTAGTCTGGAAGTTTTGGTATTTTCACATTATAGAAAATGACATAAATGTTGTAGTGGAGTGAATGTGCCCTTGTAGATTATGTTCAATGGATGTACAGATTATACCTTGAACTCTGAGTGATAAAAGATGGTATCTAATAAAATTAATTTCTGATATACCTTGCCAAATCTTAAATCCTACAGATGTTTTCTCAGCCAAAGTTTGAAGTGTGTTTAAGATAGATTTAAGGTATTAATTTGTGAAAATTCTTCCTCTTCTTTTTATTTCCTTCATTTTTCCATGCATTTCTGATCACAGGACTATAGAAATGCTGAATCAGTCAAGGACAGCTTCTTATGGTTGTCCTGGTTAATTTTAATTGATCGTGTTCCCAGCATAGCATCTTTCCTTTACTGTCACATAAAGCACATTAATTGGTGGCATTATTTTATCATTAGAAAGAATTTGGTATAAATTAAAGCTTAGGTTGAGCCTCCATCCCAGCGGGAGCACCAGGAGTTTTTGAAAGGGAAGAACATTCCTACTGTGCTTCCCAACAGTCAAAGGCAACATGCTGTCCTCTCCTCTGGGCACCAGCTCTCCTCCCATCCTTCTGCCTTTTACAGACTTAGGAAAACAACAGGAGGTGCCACTAGTGAAAAAGAACATAAATACTTCTATGCTCCTGGCTGTAACAGGGGCTGCTCCCCCAGAGCCCCCAGTTCTTGGTATTAGGTGGTGGAGAAAAGATTATTAGCTTTCATTGGGAAAAAAACCCAAAAGCTTTCTGGCACTATCTTCTAGAAAGGAGAGCTCAGAGGTCACAAGTCTGCGGGCTTAAAACCCAGAAGGCCAAAGGCAGGGCTAGCTGAAGACCTTCTCTCAGGAGAGAGATTTTAAAACTTCCTGGGCAATCTTGACTAGTGGTTTAGTATCCTTAGCATCAGTAATGTCCCTAAGAACTATCAGTGTTGGTTGCCACTTGTTTTGTTTGGCAGTTGTATTTTGTGGTTTGCTTAAGATCTCAGATTTTATTGTCTGAATGCTTCTGTGTTTTGAGAAGATGTACACAAAGAAGAGACAACACTTAAATAATCCAGATTTTTTCAAGAATCCTAAACCATTTACCATCTGTGCCTGACTCCTATGTCCTCAGCACTGAGCACTGGCAGCAGTAGGATTCCTGTGTCCCAGAACTGTGTCTTTCAGTTTGTAAAACAGAGAATTTGCCTTCAGAACCTGGGAGAACACTCAGCTTGAACTTGGTTTTTTAGCTTCAAAAATAAATTCTTGTCGTCAAAATATTGAAAATTCTGCAACATTTAATTATTTTTAGAGATTCTTGTTTTTAGCATCCAGTTAAGTAGAGATTTACACCAGATTACTCACTACACAGGTCTTACATTTAATTTGTCACTGACCCCCGTGGAGCAATTAATTGAAAATGTGATTGTTCATGTGACTGGAAAACTGGATTTTTTTTTGATTTTTTTTTTTTTTTTTTGTTAATAAAAGGCTCAGTTCAAGTTCATTCCACTAGTGAAGAAGTTTGAAAGTTTGTTTTTATTTTTTCAGCTTTTTTAGAAATTCTGTATTAGTCTAATTTGAAAAATTAACAATCTCCTTTCATGGCTGCCCATCCAGCACCTTTTCTAAGAATTTAATTTACACGTTTAAAACAGTGACATAAAGACAGAAGGAAACCCCCCTGTTTTGTATTGGTGTTGGGCAGAAAAGCAGTAAGCTTGTTTATGTTGTTAAGCCATCCTAAAGTTGCATGTGTACAATTTTGAATGACAAGGTTGCCAGGAGCCAGCAGCATCTGTCTATCCTATTTTCTTCTGCTCATCCAGCCATATATATGGAACAGGGGACACCACTGTGTGCACTTTAGGCAAAATTCTGAACATATGTGTGGTCAGAACTCACAATATGCACGATGGTCATGGAAAATAAGTTACAGTGGTCAGTGACAGGACAAACATCTGGCTTATACCCTGGCTGTGCTATGACTTTTCTGTAGGTCTTCCCCACTCCACATGCTGATCATCCCATTTTGTAGCATGAAGTTAAGAGCAAAGCAGAGGAGAGCTATGACATTTGTCTGGCTAGTTCACTTAGAAACTTCTTTAAGTATATCATTGTAAATCCCTCTTGATAGTGTGCTGTATTAGGAAAAAGTAGGAGCAGGTCTTGTGTCCCAGTAGGACACTGTGGATTTTCCAAGTGAGAAGGAAATCCATCATTCAGCCTACAAAACTGGTTCTCAAAACCAACTCAGTTGATCTGGAGGATGGTTTTAGAACATGGCTGAAGAATGGAAAAATGTAGAGATGACACCACTGGGGTGACCTCGCTGTTCCAGCCTCCCTGATTTAGAGTAGCAGCAGACGCAGTTCCAAGATGCTCTGAGAAGGGTAGAATGGTCTATGAGATCAGGTCATCTGCTGGAGGTGAGGAGCAGATCCACACACTGTGTGCCAGCTGCTGGTCCCACTTTGCAGATGAATCCACTAGAAGGTTCATTAGAATTATTGATTACTTGGGCCTGATACTAATGCAAATAGCTAATAGTTAGAATATTTATTTATGCTGAGGTGACTTTGTCATAAGCCTGTTGTCCCATCCCTTCTCCCCTGCTTGATTATATTAATCTGATAAAACTCAATATAGGGATTTAAAAAGGCATATACTTAGGGAATGGGGTTCAGTGTGTTCTGTGGCACTTCGTGCAGGATAAGCTGTATGTGTCTGAGAGGCTGCAGATCAGTCCCAAAATTAGGAAATTATAAAGCTTGATACTGAGGTTAACCAGTGCCTCAGGTGTTACAGACTGATGTAGCCTTACCAAAACTAACAGAGCTATAAAGTGCTATACTGCATGAGGATTTGATTTGATTTAAATTTAGCTGGATATGAAACAAACAAAAAACCCCCATATTTTTATGCCTACATATTGTTAATAGATCTGGGCAACATTTGTTCTTTTTTCTTTCCAAGACTCTAGGCTTTGAATCATTGCAATTTGGGGTCATAAACTTGGTAGCTAAGTTTTTTTGGGGGTTTTTTTTGGGTTTTTTTTGTGTGTTGAATTTCCTGGCTATAGCAAACGGAAAACAAAGGAAACATAATGATTTTCCCCCCAGAGATTCACACTGAGCAAAAATCAAAATCGTTTTCTATAGTCATTATTAGGTGCTGATGAGCACTTCAGACTGTGGTGTTTTCCTGCCAGACCCTAAAAGTGTAATAGTGCTGAATCCATAAAATTTACATGTAATTTAGTAAAGTCTATTCTGAAGTGGTACTTGAGGACAGCTTTGATGACTATGGGTTGGCTGCTGGCTAAACTGCACAGGCTTAGAAGAGTAGGAAGATCCTTTTCATTGATTGCCATTTTTCTTAGCTGGAGAACATACTCAGGGATGTTTGACAGATGGGGAGTGTATCTGAGTATTTATTTCAAATCTTTATTTACCAATGTTAAATTTTGGAACAATTATTGTGAGCCTCTAACGTTTGGATTTCAGACATTATGAATGTAAACTGATGAGACACATGTTGTCTTTTCTAGAAAAATAAAATCATTGTGGGGGGGAGGATTTCAAGAAAATTACACGGAACAAACCAATGTGCACTGCATATGTAATGTCTGCTAATTATATCTTGTCAAAAGCTCAACTTTTTTCTCCTTTATTCTTTAGAAATGTGATAATAGTCCCTTTTCCCTCGTAGTTAATTATAAATTTCAGGAAGAATTAAGTCTGTTAAATTTCTTCTTTCCTTCTTCCCCCTCCCTTGGTCTCTATGGCAGCAGCAGGAATGGAAGGGAATTACTTTGATCTCTATTTCTGGGTGACACTTTGTTTCTTCCAAGCACTGACCTTGTTTAGTGCAACTGAAATTTCCAATAGATTTCATTAGATTATAATTTGGTGATTTTAGAGGGATGACTTTATTGAGACTAGTTATGAGCTATGAAAGGAGAAGGGTGATTTTTTTTTTTCTCCATAAATCTATGAAGAGCTCTATAAACAGAGAGCAGAAAATGTTCAATTAACAGCTCAGGCAGATATGGCTGGGGCTCAATACTGCTCAGCAGTGGAGAGCTGCAGAGGTGAGGCAAGGTGGAAGACACTGAGTGAGAAAAAGGAAACAAGGAAGCTTGATGCTGCCTCAGTAATAGTGCTATATTCTCTCAGATAGCAGAGCATCTGAGAGAATATAGCAGATCCTTTTTCTGGTATTTGGGGGATATGGGTGAAGGTGGGAAGATAATTTCCCAGTGCCAAGGTGAGCTGCATTTTTATGCATTTCACGTAGCTGGAAGAGCAGAAAAGATCTGTTTTGTGGCTCTTATTCTAAACATAAACTTTTTTTTTTTTTTCTGTGTTAATCTGTTTGATACTGCTGTGCAAATTTCTTTCTGTGTCCATTCACCTGATGCAAGACTTCTGGAAAATGAGAAGATGTGCAGTCAAGGAAAACGGAATGGTTACTTATGAGTGAATCATTAGGCCAGGGGTATGGCCTGGTATGTTATTATATTTTGCTCAGTCTGAGACCTCTAGTTGAGATCTGCAATTTTCATTTTTCCAGAGCATCAGAGATTTGCAAGGATTTGTAGGAGTAGCTGAGAATATTCCACTGGGATTGACTTCAGTCAATGCTTTTGTTACTAGAGACCTCACTCAAGGATTTGTATTTAATTCCTTGTATTTGTATTCCTGTCCATTTCAGTGGATACAAATGGAATATGACCTGTGACTTCTTTTGACTTTCATCAGCAATATCTTCTCTGACAAAGACTATCAAGTCAGATCTTAGAGAGTGCTGTATTTCATTGAGCCCTGAACCTTTATATTCCTAAATATCCTCTCTGGATTTTTGTTCCATCTTCCTGCAGAGCTAAGATCTGCCTCTGAATGTGTCTCCAGATAGAATCATGTTAATATTTAGCCATCCAAATTTGGTATTTATATTGATATTTTATGTATATAAAAATCTCTCCCTGCCTATGACAAAGTGGCAGTAAGATATCTTGCTGCTGAAGTCATTCCACACAAAAAAGGAGTTCTTACTTGAAACCTTACCCAGATCTTGCTGAGGTGCAGTTGCATCTCTGTCACACGAAACTTCCCTTGTGCAGTGCTACAAAGCTCTCACCTTCCAGTTCAATATTCAACGTGCAGTTATTTCCCTCTGCAATATTGCTGTGGGCACTGATGCGCTACCACTGTGTTAATGCATTTCCAAACAGATTATACTGATGTTTCTAAATAGTGCTGGTAGCAGTCAGTTATTTTAATACCTGACTGAGAAAAGCATGTAAGAAAGAAGCTTGCTTAAGGGTTGCTTGCTAGGAAGGCAGGTGTTGTGCATGGACTCTGAAGGGCTTTCAACATAGTTTTTTGTTTCCTGAGACTGGTGCCTTTCTGTCTGCCGGTTACCCATGGGGTCTGCATTTCTGGAGGTTTGATAAACCTATGGGTTTAGGAATTACATGGTTCAGGCCCTCCAGAGAAAAAACTGCATTGTCTCTAGATGAGTGTGGGGGTAGCATCCCTATCTGACATTGCTCACTGCTTCATTGCTTCCTGACTGTATCATTGCTATGCAATTTGTCAAGCGTTTGAAGCATCAACCCAGAAAAAGAGCTGTGAATGATGCTGAATTCAGCAATGAGAATGAAATTATTCTTTTGTGTCCCAAGGTCTCTTTATACAGAAAATACACAAGCTGAAGATCTTATTTTGTATTTTGAAGGCTTTGATTTCATTAAGCTGTGGCAAAGTCTCTGCCTGGATGGCTTTGACTGTCACTGTGTTGAAGCTGTCTCAAGGGTGAAGCTTAGTGCAGGAGGCCGAGTATACTCAAAGAAAGGGAGTAAAGCAAGACTCTGGAAATCACTCATACAGCCCTTCTCTTTCCATTTGAGATGGAGAAAACTTTTGTTGAAACATACTCTCACAAACAGCAGGGCAAGGTGTATTTGCACACCACTATTAGCAAACATGAAGAACAAACCAGAGGTGCTTTTGTCCTCCCTTGAAGGCTGTCTGAAGAAAGACTATTTTAAACTATAGATTTTCATCACCTTTGAGATTTTTACCTTTTCAGTGTAGTGGTGGGCCAAGGTCTGTAGTCTTTTGCTTACCAAACTCCGAAGCTGAGGAAAATGTTAGCAGTAATAATCAAATTGAATTAATTCCTTCTACAGCCTGTAAATATTTGCCAATGTATTTATTCCTATGCTTATTTGTATTGCCTATGCTTGCAGAATATTTTACATAGTGTTGACTTTTTGTCTATTTTTTTTTAAATTGGCTTCTCTAAATGTGACATGTTGGAGCTTTTGGCTATTAAAAAACCCTGAGCATTTAGGAAGAAAAGTGTTACCAGCAGCCAATACACAACCTTATATGTAAAACTTGTTTCAACTAGGTGTGGGCCTAAGATATGAAAAATGTGTAAAGCATTGGTTTTTTCACAAGCCAAAAGAAGTGATCTTCCAAATAAGAAATAAGCTGTAATTTTCATAAATAATCCAACTCCAAATCCCCAAAAAGCTGTAGAAGAAAAGTGTTCAGTCCTTGCCCTTTGAACTACATGCATTTCTCAGACAGTACCAGTGCAATGTCAAGTTACCAGCACAGTAATTCAAATATCCAGCTGTGAAAGGCCAAACACTGCAGGTCACCCTACATCCCAGAGGAACAACCAGCCCAGCTCTTGCCCTGAAAAATTGGGAGCTCTGTAGAACTGCTGCCTCTGAGCAATTCCCAGTTACTGCTGTCTCTATGACCTTTGACTATGCACAAATGCCAGGGGATTCTAGGCCTTGGGACAATATAGGTATGAATCTTAACAACAAGAGTACTTGAAGAGAATAAGCCCTTTCTGCTGTGAGATTTGGAGCTTTTATTTTGCAAAAGTATGCTCTTAAAAATGTGAGGAATCTTTTTGAGGAGTCCCCTGACAGAGCTATACATAGTTTTCTCTGTAAGATCAGGCTTTTCAATCAGAAAAATGTTTTCAGTCCAAAGCACATTATTAATTTCCTTGCCTTTAACTTGCCTTGGAATAAAGAATGAAAGTGTACAATTATTAAAGTAAAAAATAATTACTTATGTTTCATACTGTCTTTTTAATCAGAATTCATTTATAGTTTTATTATTTTGATAGGATTACATCATTTGCTGTTGCATTCATCCCTTCCTTACAGGAGATAACACTTACCTGCAGGATTCTAGTGCCATGATAGCAGTGACTTTTTCAAATCCTTCTAAACAGGACTTCCTAAACTTTCATCTAAAATTACAGTGATTCTTGCTTGCTAGCTGTTTTTCTTCATATTTCTTGAAATTGTCTAATTGAAAATGTAAAAGATAACAAGTTTTAAGTTTTGAAGAATACAAAGCTTAATCTGATATCTACTTTTTTCTTTTTTTTTTTTTTTTACTTGTAGAAGTAGTACTGCACTGCTTTACAAATGTTAACTTTTGGAGATAAAGAACAAGCACTAGTAGTTCTTAAATTAGACTCAAAACTGAAAATCATGTGAAATCTAATCATAAGTGTTTGCAGAGGTTTCTCTCCATTACTCTCAGCATGGGGGAAAGAAAGTTGCTTGTGATTTTTTCTGGCTTAAATGAAAATAAAGAGAAGAAAGCTTTTTTTTTTTCTTTTTTTTTTTCCATACTACTTCCAGCTTCAGGAAAATACCTGGTTACAAGAGTCCTCCAATTCAGGGAGCTAAATAATAGTTTGACTCTTGGGTGAAATGCTGAGAGTAATGGTGGCAGACACCAGAATTTATTCTGAACTTTTCTTCAGGGACTCTGACCCAATCTGCTGTGCAATTCATTCTGATGGACTCCAAACCTTGGCTGAAATGTAATTGCATCACAGCAAATGCAAGGGAAATTACAGGAAGATCAACCTGAAGGCCTGATGGTTGCATCTTGCACTGCCATGTGGAACATTAGACTTTAAATTAATCCCTCGCTTTTTTTGTTCTGCAAAGTTTCAGGGAACTGCAGGAGCCTTGAGTGCTTGCTCATATTCTCCAGGGACCAATCTGGGGAGCAAGCAGAGCATTCTTCTCAGAAAAGAAACATGCCCTAAAAATTTGGAGCATACTTACTCTTCCTAGAAAATATCCCTGATGGGTGTTTCAGGCTGGTTCAAAGAGGACATCGTGGAAAAAATGCAGCCTGTCATGAAGTGGGGGAAAAGGCCAATCTGTACCTGCTGACTAATGCTCCGCTGTTCTCTGAATGCCCTAGCGTGGAGGGAAGGCAGATGGCTCATGCTTGGGGTTGAGAGTGGATGCATTTCCGTCCACATAACCGAGAACTTCAATGCAAAATTGATAGACAACTCATGAGGCCTTTTTGGGCCTGCACACTGCAGATTATTCTTCCTACATGACAGTGGAAAATGACTTTGTGAGGTGTGATGGCCACGAGCAAACTCCTAGATGCTCCCTATGGAATTGAGTCCGTTGTGCCTAGCGATTGCAGCACATACTGTGTTGTGTATAATGCCCTTTTCACTTATTTGCAGCAGAGCCATGGCAGATGCCCATCTCACAAATGCTCAGTCGAAACACCTGCCTGGATACCCATTCAGCACTCTACCGTAAGTTTGAGCCTTTTAATACAAAGATTTGAGGGACTGAATGGTAAGTCTCTGTGCTTGGAGCAGCCCTAGGTGGGTAAAGTTTCCATAATTAATGCATTTGAGAAAGAAGAGTAATGAGTTCTAAGTCTAGACCAAGGTCTGTGAGAAGCCTGAACTGTTGATGTGTTGGTTAGTGGCTTAGCAGTGCTTCTCCAGAAGTACAGACTCTTCAGGAATTGAATGCATTCAACTTGGAGCAGCGGGGATCAGTGACAAGCGTGGCATAGGGTGATGATGGAGTCCAGCTTAGGGAATGTGGAGTTACTGTTGATTTCTGTAACAGCTGAGTGTGGTGACTGGGAGCTGTCCAGATCCAGGTGGCAATGTAGGGAAGGGGAGATGCAAAGGGGAGATGCATCTTTCCTTTTCCACATTCTCATGGAAGAAAGGCTGATGATTCCAAGTGCTTTACAGACTACTAAGCGGGGAAATTTGCCCAGTATAGGTAACAACACCTTTTGGGATGATGGATAATGAGTGAAACTTGGTCTGCTGAGTTTATAGGAAATTTCTACTGTAAATGCTTTCCTCCTTGTGAAAATTGGATGACTTCAGTGAGATTTGCATTTAACTATCAAAGACACCGTAATATTTGAGAAGGAAAAAACCCAGCTGTGGTCAAGTTGACACTGCATTGATTTATATCTTGTCTGAGCATGCATTGTAGATAGAGCCAAATCTTTGGGTGCTGGAAGTTAGAGGGCTGACGAATAGAGCTATGATGATTTATTGCACCTAAGTAGCTGGCAAGATTTCATTGACATTTTCATTGGCTCTGGACTACAGCATGATGTTGGTCCACAGCTATCAACTTGTCACCTTTTATGAGTAGATGAATGAGAAGCAAATTCAAGTTGTCACTCTCCCTCAGTCGGTCACTAATCTTGCAAGTGATTGTAAGCTCTGGGGTTTTGGTTTTCTTTATATTATGTTAAAATTATTTATGTATTGTTTATCTGTATGACGAGACTCATTTAAAAATATCGATTGAACAGTTGAGCTACCCAGTTATTTACCAGGTGAGGATCTATGCCAGTAACTTATTAATAACTCATTCTAATTATTAGTTTCCATTCTCAAAGACTTTGGATTGACTTTGTGGTGTGGATTATGTTATTTTGTGTTTATATTGAGAGGGTTGCAGCAAGAGCACAAGTGTGGTAGTGCAATGCTTTGAGAACTGGAACTGTGCTGGACATTTGTAGCAGGTCAAGAGCAGTTGCACTCGATGCAACACCATGACCTGACTTTACACAGTGGCTTTAAATGCCTTGGGCATTTTTTAGGATACTTATTTCTTAAAACATAAATATGAAAATATTTATCTTTAGTATTCTTTGCTTGTATCTTGTTAGAAATCTGTGCATGCATAGCTAATATATTGTCACATAAAGTGGTAAACTGAGGATTGAACTTTGTTGTCTTGCTAAGCATGAGAAATTGTCTAAGATCTGAATAACCTGAAGTGCTATTATTTTTAAACTGTTAGAGTGGAAACTGGTTCTTGGGCCAATAACAGTTAATATTTTAATCAACAACATAGATAGTGGGATTAAGTGTACCTCTAGCAAATTTGCAGATAATACCAAGCTGAATGGTGCAGTTGTTATGCTGGAGGGAGGAGATGCCATCCAAAGGGACTGTCACAGGCTGGAGACCTGTGCCAATGTGAACCTCATTAGGTTAAACAAGGCCCAGTGCAAGGTGCTGCACCTGGGTCAAGATCATAACCAGTGTTCAGCACATTCTGTGAGATGTGAGATAAATGAATTGAGAGCAGCTCTGAGGAGAAGGAATTGGGGGTACTGGTGGATAAAACCTGGACACAAACTGGGAATGTGCACTCTCAGCCCAGAAAACCAATTGTATACTGGGCTGTATCCAAAGCAGTGTGGCTTGCAGGGCAAGGCAGGGGATTCTGCCCCTTAGCTCTGCTCTGGTGACACCCCATGTGGCGTGCTGTGTCTATCTCTGGATCCCAGAACATAAGCATAAGATGGATGTGGACCTGTTCGAGCAGGTCTAGAGGGGACCAAGGAAATGGTCAGAAGGCTGGAGCGTCTCTTCAGTGAAGATAGGCTGAGAGAGCTGGTCTGTTCACCCTGGAGAAGAGAGGGCTCCAGGGAACCCTTATTGTGGCCTTTCCCCATTTAAGGAGGATGGGAACAAACTTTTTAATAGGATCTTTAATGGCAGGACAACGGCTCATGTTTTTAAGCTGAAAGAGTGTAGAGTTAGACTGAGCATAAAAAAGGAATTTTTTACTATGAGGTTGGTGAGCCACTGAGACAGGTTTCCCAGAGAAGCTTGTGCCTGCTTCATGCCTGGAAGTGCTCAAGATTAGGCTGGATGAGACTTTGGGCAATCTGCTCTAGTGAAAGGCGTTCCTACCTGTGGGTGGGCCTAGTTGGTCTTTTAAGGTCTTTTCTAACCCAGGCAATTCTGAGTCTATGAAAAACACAAAACACCAACTTTCTATCAGAATATATTTCAACCATTCACTTGGTTGCTTTTTTTTTTTTTTTTGATTCTAGAGTATAACATGTGGTCCTTGAGGTAATTGCCTACTTGAAGCTTGTTATTATCTATATTTTTACTTGATTATAGAAGCTGAATGGAGTGAAGGCAAATAAGTTGTAATTCCCAAGTACCTCTGCTGCTTTTTGATCAAACAAATGCAGCCAAACAGATTTTTCTGTCTGTCTTATATGTATCAGATATTTATAGGTACATTTTACTATACTTGAATAGACTTATTTTCCTGGGAGACTAATGCAGACAGTTGGAGAAAATTAAATCAGACAGAAATTAACTTCTAAGTGGTCGATATTTTCCCTATCTTTTTTCAGCAGTGTTTTTTAACTGATTTGCCCTTATCACAGAAAAGTATCTGTGAAACATCAGCATTTTGATAGAAAGCTGACTAATTAAATGAAAACCTTTAGTGATGCATCAAAGCATATTGTCTCCTGTAAATATCTTGTGGGGAAAAAAAAAAGCAGGCATCTGGCCAGTTGTGACAACTCTATGAGCATGTGATAGCATGTGTTTGGATGTCTCTCAACAGTGGTAGAGGGAACAATATCGAACAGTGAAGGAAAAACTAACTGCTAGAAAAGGTATCCTCTTTCATCACTTGTGCTGTCTGTGTCACTGAGGATGGCATGTGTCTGTGCTCTCCTTTTTCAGCATTTTTTATAAAAAGCACTGTGCCCTCTCTTGGGAGTGCCTTTTGCATCTAATGCAAGAACCAGGAGATCTGGCAGCATTGCTGTTATGTAACAGTCTGATTTTTGCCATCCCTAATTTACCATCCTGTTTGAATTTGTTGATGATTCTTGCAGTTAAGATTCTCAATTCTGTTTGGCAACTCACCATCTGCAAAAGAGGCCATAAGTGAATACTGCCCTTCTGTGCCTTTACAATGTCCTTAATTAGATTCATTTTAAGTCTGAGAATTTTAATCAAGGGAATTACCTAAGGGTGGCTTTGTCTGCTCTTGCACTTTTAGTCATGTCTTCCAAAGGATTGTAGAGTTTGATTAAAAAATACTCCAAAAGGAGTTCACTCTGTCATGCTAAACCTCCCTATCCCTGCGGCTGCTCGCTAGCTAGATCCATTATGTAAAGATAAGTGTCAGAAGCTGCACCTGTGTTGCAAAAACATTTGGGGTTGTCTTTCCTTCTAGCCCACTTGACAACTTTTCTTGAGCTTGGCATTCGGCATAAGAATTCACCTTAGATCACCCTGCAGCATTAATAGAATCCTGCTGCATTCTCAGGAGAGCTCTTTGGTCCACTGTTCTGGCCCATGGAAAAAAATCCCTTTTGGGCATCATCTGACAGGGAGAAGCAGCAAGAAGGAGCAGTAAAAGGGGTGTGGGCACAACAGGTCAAGGATCTGGCACATGCCTTAAGCAGAGCCTCATCCAGCATCAGCTGTCCCCTCAATGTGAAGAGAGGGACGGTGACTTTAAGGGAAGGTGAACCTAAGGAAGGTCCTTGCAGGGTAAATGCAGCAGTTGCACCTGCTGCCATAGCTCATAGGCGGCAGATTTACATAGGTGCTACATTCTGCAGAAATCTAGTGAAGGTTTTGGGTGCCAGACTGCTCTGCAGCAGAACTTGCAGTCTTTCTGACCCTTGATTTGCATATGTCCATAGCACAAGGAGAGCAAGTATCACTCCTCTTTTAACTTGCTCTGTTTATATGGGACTGATCTGTGTGCAGAGGATATAGCTACTCCTGGTTTTTTTTTTTTTCACCATTTATTGGGAGCACTGGACAAACAGGAATGCACGAATGCCCTGCACAATTCTGAATTTAGCCTGGTTGATTGGAGAGTTAACCCATAAACATTCCTGGTTTAAACAAATAAAGGCTTTTGTATTGAGATTCACTTCACAGAAGTTGTTTTAAAGAAATTTGTACTTTTGGAAGATGACTTTGAAAATGCAAGTTAGTTTTGGAGGTTATGCTCTATGTAAAGAATGTTCTGACCTGATACAGAGCCAAGCAGAAACATATTGAAACATGCATATTCTGATTTGGTCTAGGGCTATGGGCCTGGAAGAATTGTTTCTGAAATCAGTCTTGCATTTGTTAAACACAAAACAAAAGTCTCTGTTTGGCAGGAGTCAGCTCTCTCCTGGGACTAGTTTTGTGTCCCGTCCTCTCCTGTGTAGATGTGCTCTATAAAATAAAAGGATTGCTCTGCACTCCAAGAAATGCATTTTGCAGGGTCTGTCTAAGATTTAAGTCTTTTTCTATTAAATCCCTGTTGGCTAATAAATTTCATTCACAATCAAGGTGATGGTGAATGTTTTTTGTGGCTAAAGTGAAATATTTGCGAACAGAGCTATTAATACAGTGCTCTCTCTTTCACCTCAGTGCTGATGGCCATGGAAAATTCTGAGTGCTAAAACCCAGCTTTTTAAAGGAGGTATCAAAGTAATTCCACGCATATTTCTGCTACATCTCTATATTTCTGCAGATCTTCTTCATTCCTAAGTCTCCTGTACCCCTCCTTGCCCAGTGCTCCATGCAGTTTATTGTCCACTTCTTTAAAAGGCACGGTTAAAAAACTCTGTCTGTACCCTGCAACGTGGAGTCTGTCACCAACTGTGAGCTATGAAGCTGCTTTTTAAAACAGCCACTTAAATCCCCCTTCCCCTTGGATAGCTCTCTGATGCTTGCTTCTTGTTTTCACCATCCCTCTCTTGCCTTCCCTGTGGAAAAACATGCTGTTCCTATTGTTGTTGGCAGTAGCTGGAGGTGCTGAAGAGTCTCTCCTGTAATCTGATTTACGGATTCTGTGGGGAAAATTCCAGCTAGACTAAGGTAGTGTTGGATTAGCAGCAAACCACAGCACATCCCAGCAGGGCAGCAAATGCTTCATGCTTGGGTAGATAGAGGCATAGGCTACAGAGTATCTGTAAACAGAAGGGATTAGGTTTAGGAGCAAATTTTGAGAGAGATAAGGCAAAAAAAGCCATTTACTCCATTATTTTATCAAATAGTAGGGAAGGGGGGGGGGATAGAAGATTTCCTAAAATGGCAATAGCCTTTTGATAAAGAAATATATGTACCCAATTTATAACATATGCAGTCCTTCATCCCATTGCAGTTCCCAGTGAAACTAGGGAAGGGTTTCAAAATTGCAAAACAAGCTCAGAAACCCCAAAGATAAGTTGATAATGCATTAAAAATTTTCTGTAATAAACATTAAGCTGCTCAAAACCATTATCTGCAGACTGACCCACATAGCTGCTTGACATCATCATCAGGAAACGTTTTGCATGAGTTATTTACAATGAGTAATCTCATTAAGCACACATTATGTGTAGGATATTTGCTGTCTTTATTGCTTTCTTTGTTTTATGGAAAGCACCAGGATGTTTCTGCAGCAGTCCCGGCCACAGAAGTGTAGCAGTGCATAATTTAGAGCAAAAATATTCCTAACTTGGTTATAGAAATTTTGTTTAAGCTGAAACATAGTATTGATCTGTATGAGAGCAATTACTTAGAGGTACTTTCATGGAAAAGTAAATATAGATTTAACTACTTAAAATCATTGCAAGTCATGAGGTTTATGAGCAAAAAAAATTTAAACAACACTTAATTCTCTTCTGGACACTATTTCAAAATTCTGTTTTAAGTGTTCATTTAGCCAGGCAACATTTTGACAGTGTTACTGAAGTTTAAAACCAATGTGCACATCCAATTTCTACAGTATTTATTATTTATTATTCCCAGAGGGAAAGCACTGTTGGAGTAAAGTTTTTGTGATAGGCTATACTTAGCTTGGGGGTTATATACCAGGGATATTGCAACTCGAAAGCCACACTCTCCTGACATGGGAAATTCCATGCTAGTCAAACACAAGTGAGTCAAACATTCTGGACTTACGGCGATATACAAAAAAGCCAAAGTTAGCTCCACTCTTTATTTACAACCTGCAATAACCAAGAAATATGGCTATTATGACTGCTTAGATGTATTTCTAGTCCCCAGTGAAGTCAGCAAATTAGTTTTCATTATTTTTGTCTTAGATGTGCTGCAGTGTAAAATGGAGCAGTGATATAATAATTTTTTTTTTTTTTAGGAAACCAAAGAAGTTGACCATACAACTTAAAAAAGTGTATGTGTATGAAGCCAACAAGTGAAGGGGAGCTCAGCTGGAAGAGTAGGACTCTTACTTAGAGATCAGTAACTCTTGTCATGGTATCTATGTGCTAGCAAGCAGCCTCACTTGGCCTCATTCTGTAGTAAAAAATCTATATAAGGAACTTGTGGGGGAAACAGTTGGGGCAGAAGAAAGATAGAAACTGTGCCTTGCTCAGCAGTATTTGATAGTGATGCTGACAGTGAAATTCATCTGTCCAGATTGATGTCACTGGAGAGCTATAAACACTTTTGAGGCACAGCTCACCTTTACGCTGGTATGGATGGATTGGGTTATGGAAGGCTGTTTCTCTTGACTAATGACACAGGACCTCTTGGCAGCCAGCCCTGACACAGTCTCTGAAGTGAAGGTGTATCACATAATTTTCTCAGGGTTTCCCAGGTCTGCTGGTGTACAACAGACACACAGGTACAAAACTTTCCTTCTAGGTACTCTAAATACACATTTTATTGTAGTTATCCTTTTGGAACCATAGAATCATTAAGCTTGGAAAAGGCCTCAAAGATTATGGAGTCCAACCTTTAACCTGGCACTGCTTGCCACTAAAACAAGTCACCAAGTGCCACATCCATGTGCCTTTTGAACAGTTTCAAGCGTGGTGATTCCACCACTTCCATGAGCAGCTTGTTCCAATGACTGACCATCTTTTCAGTTAATAAATTTTTCCTATTATCCAGACTAAACCTCCCCAGGTGCAGCTTGTATTTATTCCTTCACATTCTGTCATTTGTTACTTGAGGGAAGAGATTGCCCTCCACCTGGCTACAACCTCCTTTCAGGCAGTTGTAGAGAGTAAGAAAGTACCTGCTCGTCCTCTTTTTCTCCAAGCTAAAACCCCTGACTTGCTCAGCTGTTCCTCATCACTTCTTGCTTCAGACCCTTCCCCAGCTCAGTTTCCTTTCTCTGGACATGCTCCAGTCCCTCAAGTGTCCTTCTTTTACTGAGGGGCCCAGAACTGAGCACAGGATTTGAGGTGTGGCCTCAGCAGTGCCCAGTACAGAGGGACAATCCCTGCCCTGATCCTGCTGCCACACCAGGGCTGATCCAGGCCAGGATGCCATCGGCCTTCTTGGCCACCTGGGCGCACCCTGGCTCATGTTCAGCTGCTGTGGACCAGCACCCCCAGGTCCTTTCCTGCTGATCAGCTTTCTGACTGTTTCACCCCACACCTCTTGAACTGCCTGGGGTCGTTGTGATCCAAGGGCAGGACCCAGCACCTGGCCTTGTTGAACCTCATACAACTGTGCTTAGCCCCATCAATCCAGCCTGTCTGGATCCCTCTGCAGAGCCTTATTATCATCAATAGCAGATAGGTAGAGCTGCTACTGACTTCTAGGCAAAATGCAATGAAAACAGGATTGGATCTGGACGCAGCCCAAGCTATGTAGAGGTATTACAACATCTCAAAGAATCATATAAATAATGCCTTTTTCCTTAATACCTTGAAAAAAAAAAATCTGCTTAACCATAATAGACCATATGTTTTAGTGTCATTTTCATTGGTACTTTTAGTTTGCAAGTCCTATTTTTCATTCAGTACATACATACTGTATAATGTCATTTGCACTTAAAGGGCTCTGGGACCATAGAAGTCTCTCTTTATCACATAAATGGCTATAAACAGCCATCTTAGCAAATGTGTTCTGCAAAGATTTATTCCTGGAAAGTTCTGAATGTCTCCTGTGAACTGCTTGGGGGTCCTCCCTTTGACCCTGCTGGTATCACTCATTTGCCACTCAAAATAAGCATGGGAATCCTGCCCTGGGACTGGGACAGCTTATATACCAGGGAGGTGTTGCACAGGCATTTCACAAGAAATGAATATAAAAAGCTTCTTTGAATGCTGATAGAAATTACTCTTCCCTGCAGAGTACTCATTTCTCTGCTTTTTGAAACTTTTTTTTTTTCAGTTGTGAACAAATGCAAATTAGGATTTGTTTGCTTTGTTTGTTTGCTCTGGGCTCTCTAAGGAAGCAGGGAATATAAATTTCCTGTAAAACATATAATTGATAAGCTGCTGCATGTCACAGGAAGACTGAATTATAGGTCTAAATGTACTCTGTTTTCAGGGCCTTGAAAACCAGTTTCAATTATCCGTGCAAACAGCCCTGAATTCTATCATCCCTTCCTGGGATTTGAGGCTTGCCAAAACCCAAAGGTGCTCAGCCCTGTTTGTTGACAACTCTTGGAGCTTCTGTATCCATCTCTCTGTGTCAGTGATCCTGCATGAATCTTTCTCAGTGGACATCTGCCTTTTTTGCATCAAGACTCACCATCTTATGTGAACTCACAGGGATAAATATTTGCTTGAAATGTTTAGCATTAACTACAGATTCAGATGCATCCTGTCAGTCTTTCTAACAGTACCTGTTCATGTAATCCACAGTAGGGCCATCTCTCCTACCTTGGTGCTTCCTTGGATTTCCTTAGCGTCTGAGCATCTCAACATGTTGTTTTCACAAGTTCCGTGTGAAGACGCTGGGAAAAGCTGTTATCCCCATTTTAAAAACAAGGGTGAGAAGCAGGGAGGTGAAGAATATGAATGCATTGTGTAGGGATACACCAAGCATATCAACTCTGGAAGGAATGCTGCACTGAGGATAGTTAACCCAATTAACCCATAATAGAGCTAATAGTCCATGTGTGATATCACATCTTTGTACTTTGCTTTTCCGTGCAATTGGCCAGCTCTTGAAACAACCTTGGGACTTCATAACAAAGTGGTGAATGACAGAAGAGAATATTACTCTTCTGTGGAAAGGGACATTTAAAAAAATATACACCATCACAGATATAACTTCAGAAGAGGGTTTTGATACATCAGTTTGGTTGCCTGGCTGCTCCTTTGCTGGGTTATTTTGTGAGCTGGGCTCTGGCTGAGGAGCAAGGGGACAGTGACAGTGTGCAGGAGCTGTCAGATCTGCAATCTGCTCCAGTGTCACTGTCTTTGCTCAGAGCTGAGTTTCAGGGCAGCTTCATTTAGTGGCTACAGATTCTCTGTTCCTCTGAATTGTTTATAATGTATGGTGGAAACATCTAAAATAGAATGCTGTAGAATTAAAGGAAAAGCAAAACCACAGAAAGTTGAAGTTTTCCTCCCACAAGTATATACTATGTATATGTATTTTTATACATAGATTTCAGTATCTCCTTTTTCGTGTCTCTGGTGTCAGCTCCTGAGTTTACCCCAGTTGTACTTATCTCTGCTGCATAAATAACTCTCTGTCCCTGTCTCCAGTTAATCTAAACTTGCAAGTATTCACTCCTGTTCTTTTTTGCTGTGCCACCTGCCTCTCAGTCTGACTGCTGTGTTACTCCCTTCTCTGCCACCAGTCTTAGGTTTCCTGAGAGAAGCCTGGGTTTGAAATATTTTGGGAATGGAAGGATGGGTGAGGGAATGCTCTTCCATATTTTGGTGCTCTCTTTTCACCCACAGAATAGCTCTCACACTTTCTTCTTCCCTGTCATGTCCTTATTTCTGAGGTACTTTTGGATATTTCTATATGGATAAACATTTACTATTTTTAAACTGCTTATCCTTGCAGAATAGGTAATCAGAAAAATCCAGTCATGAGCAAAGAGCAGTGATTTCTAACACTGGATAGCCACCTAAAAATATTTAAATGTCTTGACACTAGCAGAATGGCAATACTGGGTTGAAGGATGGGGGATGAACCTCAGGAGAGGGAACCCAGTCATCTGCTGTTACAGGGAACACAATCACGTAAAACCGCACTTGAGAATTTGGAAATTATTCACTGTCAGACACTTCTAACTTCTGCTGTCATCCTGTGCTGGTCTCTGCTGCTGGATGAATGTGCAAGATAAAGCTCATTCCACGCTATTTAAAGATTGGTCTCAGTAAAAAAGCCAGGTGAATAACTCACCTGAGCATTGCAGTCTGCCTGGATTTGCCCTGCTACTGTAAAACAGAACTGGGTGTGCTGATCTGTTGCATCTCTGCATAGTGGAGCCTTTGATTGTAAGCTCAGCCCAGATCTGCCTGCTAAAAAGCAAATTTAGTCATTTTTGACAATAGCAGACTCAGTCACTTTAAATGGTTCATAAAACTCAAAACTGGCCACAGGAGAGAGAGCAAAAGCCCTGTGGGACCTCTGCACCTCTGCAGACGGTAGAAGTCCGTGGTTGATGCTTAGAGATTAGGCGTGGTAAGAGTACAGAGTAATATTTCCCTTAAATATCTTTCCTGCTTCCAGCAATCAGGGGTTTAATCACTTCTTAAGTTTGAGGATACAGATAGGCATTATTTCTGGTAGACCAAAACTCCTAAAAATAAGAATTGAGTGAGTGGAAGAAAACTCTGCTGTCGAGAAACTCTTCTATCTAGATTTGCACCAGTGGAACAGGGCAGGGTTTGGTTTCTCCCTCTCTCCCTTGATAGTAAACGTGATTAAATCTTGGAAGTTTGGATCCTCTCCTGTACTATCTTTTAATAAAGAATTGGTTTGGTAATAAAATCTTGGCATTTACTTTCAGTTCTTAAGTATAGTAAAGAGGGTTTTACATATCAGGTATATGCTTATCAGTTTTCTAGTGTAGTATATATTCTACTGTAATAATATCTGCTCAGCTATGCATTTTCTCCCCCTCATGATATGTGCATGAAGAGTGCCTTTAGAGATTTAAGGGGCAATTTGAATAATGGGGTTTTTTTAGTTTAATCCTTCATTAAATTCAAATTACCAGTAACTTTCTGCAACATCACTTCTGTGGAAACTCAGCATCTGCTAAAATAAAAAATGTCTTTGAGCAGATCTTTCCATTTATCTCATTTATTTTCTACTGCTTTTTGAGTATTATTTGTTCCATTGTGGCCGATACGAAATTTGGAAGCTCTTGTAAAGTTATTCACAGTATTTCTTTTCCATTTAATGGTACTTCTTCAGATAAGATTTTCTTTTGTTTCAGCAAAATCAGTGATAAAATTGATTTTGAAATGAAAGTAGAAAGGTGTCCTCAGTTTATCACCTGTGAAAATGAAAAAAAAAAAAATTGATTCATAGCATTCACAGTAGTAGTTTACCATATTGCATGTTTATTAGGTTCTTAGATGTGCTTAACTGCTGTTAAGCAGTAAAATCCAAGAAAATTGAGATTATTGAATGGTCTATTTGCTAAACCAATCTTGACATCTTTATTCATACACATCTGATTATGTTACCACTTCCAAATGCTATTTTGGACATGGGGGTTCAGTACTATTTCTTGGTTTTACATTGTTTAGTAGTGATAATTTACAGAATCAGGACAGCTTTGTTGGGAGAGGGAGTTGTTTTGTATTCTGGTTCACAGATAATTAAGAGAATTGTCAGTTAATTTCTAAGTCCTTGTTGTTGGGGAATTTACATAAAATGCAGAACATCATTGTTGGTCTGAGGCAGAGTGGGATTGGGATAAAGCATCCAAGAATTCTTCCAGAGAGACTTCTGAGTTCTGTCTTGCTTTCAACGGACCCTAAGAAGAATGACCCTGTCTGTCCCTTGGCTTACACTAAGCTAGATAGGCAAACACATGCTGCTTTCCTTGAGATCTCAAATTTCTTTGATATCCATTTGAGATCTGTTCATGTGTACAGTACAGCATAACTGTGGTATGTTTTCAAATTCCATATGTAGTTTTCCAGGGTCAGCATTAAGTACTTTTTATCTTGAAACGGAGAAAGAAAAGTTATTGAAAAACACATATTTTATTTTATTAGAAAGGACTTGACATTTTAATTTTTCCCTTTTTTTTGTGGGGGGGGCAGGGGAAGGGAGACAAGACAGGAGATAGGAAAAAAGCTCATTATTTTGGGAGTTCCGATTTTGGTTGCAAACCCAAAACATTGGCATAATAGCTTACTTTATAATTGAATTTGAGAAAAGAACAACTTCAGAAATCCATGCATTTTAGATGCAGGTTAAAACTATCAATGTTGAAGGTGGTTTGAAATTTTTTTGCTTGAAAATAAGTTGACTTAAAAGCATAGAAAAGTAAATGCTATGTTGTTTGTTTTTTTTTTTTTAACAGTCTTTTATTCAGTTCTTACCACTACAGTCTTTATATCCTTGTTCTTGACTTACTTTTTGTTTATTGTTCACTGATTAAAGATACTGTCATACCTGCAGAAGCCTCAAGTTTAATTTACTTCCTGAACAGGAGACAGAAGAGCCCAACTGCCATGAAATTGAAAAGGCTGGGGAAAAACAAACAGCACCTTGTTCCCACCTCTATTCCCTCCCCAGGATGGGGTCCCATGAAACACCCTCACAAACTGCCAGTCTATCAGACGTGGATACATCAGGGGACTATGGATCCACATATGCAATTCAGTGACTGAAATGCATCTTGGATAAAATTTAAGTTTCCAAGTCTGAGTAGGCAGTTCATGAAGCCCATGTCCATTCCCATCTTCCCTTCTCCCCTGCTTATATGTCTCCAAGGTTTCAGGCACCAGGATTTCTAGAAATATATTTCCCATCCTTTTTGCTGAAGCTTCCTTTGTCTCTCCAGGTACAACTGGCCATATTTTGCAGGGAGGATGGAGACTTCCTCTGTCTGAACCTTGTTTGTTGCTGATGGTGATTACACTCTCCAGAGTGAAGCTTGTGTTGAGCTCTGAATTTCCCTTCACAGGAATTCAGTTATACTGAGAACATCCCAGCCTTCATCCATCTTTTGAGGGAAAAGAATGAAGCAATTCTCCCTACCAAAAGGGCAGTTTAAGCATGGGAGTAGGGTTGAGGACTTTCGGCAATGTATTGTGACGTCTTTTAGACACACAGATCAGGCAGGCACTTGCAGTAGGATACAGGGAATTTAAAAAATAACCATTTATCTTCTTTCTCACTTGCATTTCCCCCTGCTTCTAGCCAACATGTTGCTTTTTCTAGATCTGCAACCATTTCCATTGTGCTTTTGTCAAGGTGTGACAGAAATGTGGATGACAGTATGAAAATGTTAGTGTCACCATCCAACAGGCCTCAAGCTGCCCTGATTGTAGAATGTAATACAATGTGCAAAGTGTAATAAAAGGTTAAGCAGAGGTGATGCTTGTGGACTTAAGTTACTATCTTTTTCTGAGTGTGTTTGCTAGGATTTCTTTTAAGACACATTATATACAAAAAAAAAAAAAAAAAAGGCGAAAACTACACTTTCAGTGACAAACTGGGCAAGCAGCAAGAAACTGAGTTGGGACAGAGCCTAATGCCTTGTGCAAAGCTGCAGGACCTTTGCCTAAGCCTTTGCAGATGGACATTCCTATGCTAATTTGTGGAAGAAAAAGTCAAGAACTACAGTAGTTAAACTACATTGCTCAAATAAGGGCAGAAAGTTAGGAAAGGTAGGCAATTTAAAATAATTTGGGAGGCTCAGCAAACTCTTAACATGAAATTTAACTGAAATGTAGCTCAGTTACTCTCTGCTCTCCAAGTATAGTAATATGCATTGGCAAAAATAGTCTATTTTATACTGACTGATCATCTTCATTTGACAGGTTGGCTGTGAGAAAAGATTTAGGTGTCAGTGTGAGTAGCTCATGAATTAGATTTCAATTCCTTACAAAATAATTGAGTAAATACCCAGAGATGAAATCAGTAAAGTCTAGAGGGTAATAGAAGTTTGGGTAAACAAACAGCATGATTTTTATAGAGAACAAATCATACAAGACACACTTAATTGCTTGTTTTGATAGAATTGCTAAATTATTAGCTGCTGCTTGTATTTTTTAGAGATAGACTTTGAAAAACATCAAGAGCAGTTAGGTACCCAGCTCCTGCTGGTTTTAAGGATTTGCTACATTATCTCTGGAAGTTTTAAAGAAAAGTTCATGCTAATTGGCTTGGAGTTTAGTCTTGCTACATGACTTCTTAGACCCCTGGGAGTGCCTGTGCCCAGATGGACGTATGTGAGTTGTGTAATGATGCTGGCACTGCTTCCAGCACCAGTATTTTATGCAGACTTGCTTTAGATTTTCATTAATGACTGAGAAGTTCAGCTCAGAGCAGCATGGCAAGGAAATGTAAAGGCAAAAAATTCAGGAAGCCACGAGCATTAATATGATAATATGGTCCTGTAGAACAAAACTCACATCTGAAATACCTCATCAGTCCCCCTGAAAATGAAAACCTAAACTAGAACTTTTCATGAGAACAACAGATCTCAAATAGTTCTGGTGGAAAATTCCACATATAACCTGAAGAAGAGAGACTGGACAACTTTTGACGGACATTGATGCTCTGAAATCTTCCATTATGCTGAGTAGTTTTCTGAATTCTTTCAAATCATCTAGTTGCTCTGTGGACCATAGCAAATTTGGAGCTCACTACAGGCAGATCAAAGGCAGACAATAGTAGCCTTCACATCTAGTAACACACCCCCTAAAACAGATCTTTTGTACTGGGAGATTGAGGAGAAGTCAGTAATTTGGACAAATAAATGCAAATCAGATCACCTCACCTGTCAGAATTCCTTGGAACTATATATGGATGCTTTTTCTGCCACTGTATAATTGGAAGCTCTCCAAATGGTGGCATATATTGTATCTGTTCTACTGGAAAAAATGTTGAATCATAGTATGAATTTTTTACTAGGCATCTAGAAGGAAGGGAGATAGTGCAACTAAAGGAAATGGGGAGGAAGCAAATTTGGCTGAAGCTAGGGATATCTGATTCAAAACAGTTGTCCTCAGACAGCCAGTGGTCAAGACTGGGAAAGAAATGAAAGGAAAATAGAAAGGGGGGGATACTCAATGGGGAAGTAGAAAATGTGTTGAAGAGGGGCATAAGGATGCCCTGGGACCAATCAATCAGGTATACTTACAGTCACAACATAGACAATGAGTTGGAGATAATAGGAACCCCTTGAATGATGAGGGTAGGAGGCAAATCTCTGTTGAATGATTGACTAGTGAACAAGCTTCTTTGGAAGTGCATCAAGAACTGGGTTTTACCGGGAGTTAAAGGAAAAATGGGGATACTTGTAAAAACCAAATTTTGCAGCTCTCTAGGAGCTAATTAAAAAAGACAACAAAACCCTCCTCACCAGTAGCACCCCCACCAAATATTTAGGCTTCTATAGGATCCTACTTTTGGTAGAATTAAAATGGATTAAATAATGAACTTAATGTAGACAGTGTGAATTGAGATCAAGTGTAACATGAGTAATACCACAAAGACAAAAATGGAGCAAGAAACACCTTTAAGACTGAACTTCAGACATTGAGTCTTATTCTCCATGCATTTAGTTAAGGGAAAATTAAAGAACCTATGGAGGAGGAGGGAAAAATAAAATATTATTTTAAGTGAGTAAAAACAAACTAATCTTTTATATCAATATAATCCTCTTAACGAGCTGAATTTTGAAGATGATGTTTAACAGCTGCCAATCATTGAGATAAAAAATGTAAGTCTAAGTCAAAGTCACACAATAAAATATATATTAGCTTGAAACGTGGCCTAAAAAGATAAATTATAACTAAATATTTTCACCCCATGTTTATATAGAAAAAAAAAAAAGGACACAAACCATGGTTTCTTATAAATTCAAAAATAAATGTATATTAAATTATTTTTGAATAATCATTGTTCACTTAAAGCCCATTGTTGTTGGGATTGTATTAATTTCCCTGATATCAGAATGGAATGCCATTTAGTGGCTCTGGTGTGTCTGAGACATCCCTTCTGAAGGGCTCAGAGGAGATCAATATATGTAGCAGTTCTCAAAAAAGGTTCTTGAGTTGAGGAAGGGCACCCAAACACATGGAAATGACTAAAGACACATGGGATTAAGCAGGTGAATCCCACTCTTTACTGGCAGGAATAAGTGCAGAATTAGCCAGCAGCACAAGGCTGTTGTGTGGCTTTACACAGTTGTCTTTCATTTTGTTAGTGTGGATAACTCAGTATCCCCATCAAACATTGTCTGCTCCCTCTTACCCTCATTTTCAGGTGATTTACAAGTATTTTGTATTACATAGGTGCCGCTAGAGATTCTGAACAGATTTCACTGCAGTCTTTCCTCTGCAGCAAAACAGTGTCTTTTATTAGTGATCTTTATTTTCAATTCTTGCCAAGCTTTTAACTCAATGGAGGATCTGTCCTTTTACCTTCTGAAAGCATAGTGTGTTGAAAAGACTTCCGTAAAGGATGGTTTTCATTTTTTTTGGAAATCCAAGCAGAATAACCAAGCTCATCTCTGTGATTGTTGTCTCATTTGAATGGAGAGACTTGAAAAGTCTGTGAATAATATCTGTGGTATGTTCAATCCAGCTTGATTTTTCCTGTTTTGCCACATCTTTGTACTCCATCTAGTAATTTATTCATTTGTACAGTTTTTACAATTTTTGTTCCAGAAGAGAATACAGATTATATTCTCTCTAATTCCTTAGATCTGTCCAAAACCTTTAAAAAAGTTGATGCCATGGCTCAATTTGCCCATTTGCAGTCCCTTACCACTAAGGATCAGTTAAGTGATGGGTTGATCCTTGATTATTGATATTTTACTGCATCATATTTGTTCCTTCAGAACTTTTGGCCTGTGTGACTTGCTACTATGCATTTTATATTTACTAAGAGCGCTTCAATTTAGGATAGTTCTTCTTAATTTGTAAAGAAATAATCAGCAGGTAGTGAAGAGTTTTGGAAAAACCATTAATCTTTATCAAAGGCAATCATTATTCAACACTTAGGAGATTTGTTGGGGGATTTTGGTAATAATAAAAGGTAAAATAGTTTTCAGTTTTCTCACTGAATAAAGGCCAATATGTAAAAACAAAACCCAGGGAAAAAAACCCGAAACTGAAGAACAACAGAAAAAGTAGGCACAAAATGAAGACAGAATAATTATGGGAGCAGATATATAAAAATAAATCGTAAACAGCCACCACATGGAATTAAAGGCTGTGGAAGATCAAAGAAGAGAGAGTAAAGTTATGACAGAAAATAGATTTGTAGTATACATGCTTATGTTGTCTGCTGTAAGTGTGCATATTCAGTCTACCAGGGTTAATTGCACATATCCATATCCAAAGGATGATGAAAACACAATTAAATGGCAGTGTTGCTTTTTAGTGAGTGCTCTGCTCTGCTAAAAAACTTTGATTTTCTATTCCTTTCCATGATTGTACCTTTTATTGAAGAACACGTTGAACCATGAGAGCTACAGATACAATTTGCACATCCAGACATTCCCTGAGTTACTCCTACACTCTTGGGATCCAGAAAACCCCTTTAGCCTCTCTGCTCTGATGTATAGAAATTATGTCCATCCTGTAAGACAGCATAATTTTCTTTTGTCTATTTCATGTGCTGAGTGCTTGATGCAAAATGTGCATGTGTTATGCCAAACTATGTTGAAGTTAGAACATAATTCTTGAAATCACAGAATCCCAGGATTGTTAGGATTGGAGGGGGCCTCTGGAGATCGCCCAGTGACCCTCTGCCAAGGCAGGGTCACCTAGAGCCAGTGACACGGGAATGGGTCCGGAGGAGGAGATGAATGTCTCCACAGAAGGAGACTTCACGACCTCCCTAGGGAATTTTTCCAGTGCTCTGCCACCCTCAGAGCAATGAAGTTCTTCTTTGTGTTGAGGTGGAAATTCTTGTGTTCTGGTTTATGTTTATCAGCCTCTTTGAAACAGTTACTTCTACAAAGAGGGTTAAAATCAGTGCATAAAGCCTGTTTCTGCCTGTATAGAGAAAGGGCCTTGGCAGAGCAGGTTTTATGGTAACACATGGGTTTCTGGCTGCCAGCCCAGTGCTCTTACACAAATTGGTGTTTTGTTGGGAGGAGGCTCATTTTCCTCAGATGTTTTGTCAGTCATTAATTTGAAACCCTCCCTGTTTGGAAGTGCTGCAGAGTGTTCAGTGAGGCGTAAACGCGTGAAGCTGTGATACCACTTATTGATCCTGTTGTTCCTATAGGCAGATTAGATCCTGGCCCTCTGCAGAGGCACCTCTCCGACTTCAGCTCTTACATTCCTGCCTCTTATAGACCAACTTTTAATTGAAAAAGGAGTTAGTTTCTATTTATGTTGGGTGGTCCCATGCCTTAAGCTGAGGAGGTGTGAACTCCACTGGTACCCTGCACTTGGGCTGACTAATGAAAAGGGAGCTGAGGATACTCTGAAGGTCTCTGGATTGTTTCAAAGATGCTTTGCTTCACTGCAGGAGGAATTCACCAGATTCCTAAGGCAAAAAACCTGCAGAAGCATGAAAGGAGAAAAGATAGCAAGATGATAGAATCATAGATTCCTTAAGGTTTGAAAAGGCCTCAAAAATCATTAACTCTTTGACCAAATGCCACCATGTCCGAAACCATATTATGAAGTGCTGCATCTGCTTGTTTTTTTAACACTTCCAGGGATGAAAAAAACCTATAATAGGGAGGAAGAAAGCAGAAAAATCATGAGTGTATGAAGTGTGGTCCTGCTCCTGTTACTTGATGCTGACAGTTTAAGAAGTATTAGTTTAATGACTGCGTAAAGACTATATTTTACCTTGGATTTTATTGTGCTGGTCTTTCACTGACATTTCCACACCAGGATGTATTGCTTCGTGACTTGATCTGGGAAAGGTCATTAAAAATAGTTGTGGTTCTTTCACAAAGGTGTTTTCAATGCTTTGATGAAAAGGATGTGTCTGCTAACAGGCCCATTAATGCTAAATACACCTGTTACAGGGCATTCTGATGGGTCTCTTGTAAATGGACAATTGAGTTGCTGAAGTGTAAAATGGATTTTAACTCTGGAGTTACTGGTATTTTAAATGTAGGTTGAACTCAAAATTGAATATCACCAGGAAATGTTGCTGTTTACAGATGTGAAATACTGGTGCATTAGTAAAATTTGGAGCTTTTTATACCTGAATACCCATTATACAGAAGTAAATCTCTCTATGTGGACTACTTTATGATCAAAAAATCATAGAAAATTTGGATAGAGTGAAGCAGAGAGCAAATACTGGATCTATCATAGCGAGACTGGGGAAAGTGTGTTTTTATTAACAAGTAAACTTTTTCTGGCCCATTTCTTTACACAGAACACCTTCTTGATGGCAAATAAAACCAACAAATGGAAGCATCAATGGGAAGTCACTGAGAGTAGTCCCACAATAAATTCTATTACTTCAAAAGCTCATTAGATAAAATTGCAAAAGTGACTTGTGACTTTTAACATACATTCTTATGTATGAATAATTCTTGGCTCTTTATCCTTTTTGAAATGTGCATGGTTGCATGATTCCTCAGTATTGCTACTGATACTGAAAACTTAGGTTCAGATTTCAGGTTTATCTAATGGTAGGTCTTCTAGAACTTCTTTTGGAATCCATTCCTTGCTCACAGGCCTGACAGTTACTCAGGCAACATTTCTCCTTGCCTGGTTCCCAAATCCCCACTTATATCCTTTTTATTGCCATGCATTCCATACCAGTTTTCAGTAGCTGATAATCATATCTGTTAAGCCTTATTTAAATGCTATTTAGAGATGAATCTGCATTTGTATGTGAATGTAGGATTCTCTCGCTCTCTTTCTGTTTTTTTTTTTTTTTTTTTTTTTTGTTTTTGTTTTTTTTGTTTTTTGTTTTTTGTTTTTGTTTTTTTTTTAAAATTGTCTTGTTGATTTTTTCCATGTACAGTACTCAGGAATCATTGTAAATGCTTATTGTAAAAATTGTGGTACATGCATATAGGATGAGGTGAATTTCAGTGAAGCCCATACACTTTGTCAGAGGCAGGATTAGACCTATTGGCTCCTGGGTCTCATTTCCCTGCTTAAACACTGGAAACCATTCTTCCTTAAGGATATCAAACTGCTGAAACCTTATGGAGTCCTTTCTATGCTTCCCTAACCTCTCTGTGGGTGAAGTAGTTTCAGGAGTTCTGCTCATTCTCTTGAAAGTAAATTAATTGAAGTTTTCATACTTTTGATTAGCCACTTAATGTACCTTGATCCTTGAAGAGCAAACCAACTACACCCTCTGTCCTGCTCTTCCATAACCTATTAGAGAGCCACTCTGGGTTTCAAAACCATTCCAGGGATCACAGAACACTAACTCTCAGCCATGGAAAACCAAAGTGGGGAGTTCAAAGGAACTGAGAGATGAGAGTTCACTTATCACTGGCCAGAAAATAGAAAATTAAAGCCAAAATCTGTTTGTGACTGGAAGTAAAATGGAACTTTCCTCACTCTCTTTCCCTGTCCTCTCAAAGACTGTCAAAACAGTTTTATAGAATAGTAAACCAGCTGTGGTTGACCATATTAATTTGTATTTCCTGAATAGTTATTACTGCTCTGCATAAAAGTTTTGCCTCTTTTTGGTCTGGTAAGTGTTTTCTGGTCTGGTCTAGTCAACCAGAGGAGATGACAGAACATTCTCCCAGCCATGTGAGGAGGAAGAATTGTTTGACAAAAGACAAAGTTCTGTTCTCAATAGGAGGCAGGCAGAGAATGTGTGACGCACTACTGACACAAAGAATGACACAGACACAGTGCAAATGTCCAAGCGGGAAAAATTCAATTTAATTTTTCACTTCAGTATTTATATAGTTTTGTGAATGATACCAGATTGAAAAACAGGGTTCAACCTCTTCAACCACACTGGTCAAAGTCACAGTCCATCAATGATTCCTTCTACCAGGAGGAATTGTCAACAGCAGGAAGTCGTTACCCTAATAATAGAATTGTTTATGAAAAGTCCATGAGAACTCTGAGAATCTGACTCCAAGTACATAAACATTTCAGAATGCTGAGAAAAATTGTAAAAGAACAGGGCGACACATGTGCCCTCTTTTTCCCATAGGAAGGTACCATTAGTTTCAGTAAGTTGCTTAGGAGCATAGGTTCTCATTCAGAGGTCGGGCTGGAAACTCAGGACCTTCCTGTCTCAGCTCTTTGTTGGTACCCATGCATTTCTCTGCATTTGTGATCATATTTATTATAAAACGTTGAAAAAGTTCTTAGGTACGGGTTTTTATGCCTGTTCCATTCTGATTAGCCCAGAAGTCTTGCATTTTCCTGCAGCCATGTAGAGCATGACTGGCTATCCAAACACACATGGTCTTGAGTTTCCCTCACTACAGAACTCTTCACCAGCTCCCAGAGCTGTCTTCAGTGGGTTTTTTGAAAAATCTGACTGAGTTTGCTTCTTGAGAGTTTAAAAAGGGAAAGTGAAGGGGCAACTGAGGTGAGTGTACAGAAGGGAATTATTTAGGCTCTAGTTCCAGGAGGAGAGACACCAAATTTGAATCCCAGTCTGACTTGGACTTCTAGGAGAGGCCTAAATCTCAGAGGTTGTGAGAGCTTAAACACAGAATTTATAGAACGGATGGCCTGTTCTGGTTTTGTCTCGCTCAGCATACTGGCTGCTGTGATTCCCAACCTCAGCTGCTTCACTCGTCCTGATCCCAGCTTGTGGATTAAGTGTCTGGTTCTGGGAAATCTGTGGTCTGACACCGCAGATATGGCAATGTTGTGTGTCACCAGTCCCTTTCTAGTCCACACAGGTACCTGCATGGACTACTACTACTATTTGAGCAGACATACCAGAAGAGTGCCAAAAGTAAAACCCAACGCAACTGAAAATAGTTCTGTGTATCAGTAAATCCATACATTATTTATCCATGCTTGAATTTTAATGAAGAGGAATGCCATTTACTCATTAGTTTAGAAGCCAAAAATACCCACCACTTACATGTTGACTCTGGGTTGTCTTCTGTTCCAGATATTACATTTTTCTTCCATTTCCCAGACAGAAGATATTAAATGTCAGTGTTTGACAGGCATTATTTTTGTTCCTGTAGCAGTAAGTAACGTAGATCAGCAGTTACTGTAAGGGGTGACTCGGATCCAGGTAGAAGGTTCTTATTCATAGCACCGTACTGTGGTATAGTGGAATGAGTTGCAACACAGGGGAATGTGATATTAGAAGTTTCTAGTCTCACTGTCTAGCCAGAGAGCTACAGAAGAGCTCAGGTTTGAAGACTATTGCAGGCTGAGAGATCCTTACCCTACTATGTTGTCTGGTGAGTAGGGAATAATCAAGTGGCTTCCCTGAGAACAACATGATGAATATCTGTGTAAAGTGCATTGCAGATGGTCATAGATTATCTTGTTCTGGATGAAATAAATGACACTATTTTCTTTGTCTTCATTTAGATCAGGATGCTGCATTATGGCTTCATTTCTTACTAGAGTCATTCAGGGTACAGTTACTTTAGGCCAGTTCACTCTGCACCAAGAAAATGGCAATGATTTTCCATGGGATAGTGCATCCTGATTTATTTAGCACAGGTGAACAAATTGTACAGGCAGAAAAATATTCTAAGGTGGGGCTGCAATACTTTTGCACAATAAGCTGTATTTTCCTAATCAGACTTGCATGACTTTTGACAAGCTGAATGTTTCCTTTTTAAAAATGGAAAAAATCTGTTGTGAGTAAAATAGGCTTGCTAAAGGTAGAAAAGTCTTCTTCCTTCTTCCTTCCTTCAGACTTACTGTGTTGCAAGAGGAAGAAAATACACCTGCAATTTCTTTTTATCTTCACAGTAGAACATCACAGTGTTGTCATTGTTCTTATATACACGTATAAGTAGAAAAGTATATATTAGCAAAGCAGTGGTGAAGGGACGTAGCAGGCACAGAAACCTGCTCGAATCCCTGCAACCTACAAAGGTAAATTTTTACTTCTGAAATGAAAATTTAAGGCAGGTTTGTCTCTAGTACATTCAGCTAATTGAGGGAATATACTTTGTTCTTGAAATTCTATTAGACCTATGCAGTTTGAAAGCCACTTGGTAACGTATTTCATTGAAGCGCCCCCTTAAAACACATTTAAAAAGATGATTATTGTAAATGATGTAATATAAAAGTGTAACAGGTTGGTTCAGGACAAAGAGTGAAGGAATGAGTCATTCCTGCTCTAGGCTATGATGGAAGTATGAAAAAATTAAATATGGAGATTGGGAGAAAAGGACAAGACATCATAAAAAGCATAATGACATAGGTGAAGAAAGGGAATGGAAAGGGCAGAAAAAAGACTGGAAATCAGAAAAGAAATGGTAGGAAGAGGCTTGAGGGGCAGGGAACAAGGCATTACTATAAATAGCTGATATCTCTTGGGAAGAAGTATCTGTCATCTTGTTATATCTCTACAAATGGACATTTCTATCGCAGTTGCTGTCACTGATGCTCTGCAAATGCTCCACTGCAAAAAATGTTGAATACATATGGCTAAAAATGTTGTTTTCTAGGTACAAGTAGGGATACCAAGGTTCTACACCTAACTGCTTACAAATCCCAAGTCTTAGTAGTGCTCTGTATATTTTAACACAGTATTTATTACTCTGGAGTTAATTTTTGAGCCTTGAAGTTTGAAAGTATTGTCCAGAATGAATCTTAAGCTTAAGCACTCTCAAGGTCTTCCCATTATAAGTCATTAGATTTGGTTGGTTTTTACTCCAATAATTCCCATCCTGTATTCCCCAAATAAAGTTTCAGTGTTATCCAATGTGCTAAAGAGGAAGGTATTGTCCTTCCTGAGAGGAGGGTTGCAAGTGAATACATGTCCTGCATGGAAAAAATTGCTTGCATGGAAGCATGGGTTTGATAATGATGTAATATCTGATTATT
Source organism: Cettia cetti (assembly GCA_013401135.1). Classification (NCBI taxonomy): domain Eukaryota; kingdom Metazoa; phylum Chordata; class Aves; order Passeriformes; family Sylviidae; genus Cettia; species Cettia cetti. The sequence goes on from VZUI01053868.1 coordinate 63,721, forward strand.
TGACTGTGCAGCCTTGCTATAATCTTCCCCCACTTTTCTGTGAAATGTATATACCTTTATTAATAACTCTTCTTCTATGGAATTCAGGTGGCAATGGGTTCTTTTTAGGTCACATTAGTAGATTAAATATGAAAAACTTTTGTCAGTTCCAAAAGGAGTTTTGCTACCCAATGCAGCTTTACCTAAATGAAGTTAATATCTACTGCCAGAATTGGGAAGAAACTGTATGTGCGGTGAGGTTAGAACACTTGTCAAAAGTTTCTTTTTGTTACATGATTGTGTTAAAATGGTCTGAAAATTGTCTCAGTATTAGGCATATTAAAGCACTTCTGAATACTGAATATTTTTGTATCTCACCGTTTGATCATGGAGGTTCATATTTCCATTAAGGAAAGCAAATGAGACAATGTATTCCAGTGTGGGTATTTTGTGATTCAGATCATCAGCTCATTTCCTCAGACTGTTCTCTAGTCAAATATGGCCTTAAATTGTATTGCTCAGATTTTCAAGTAAGAGGTTTTGTTGGTGTTGTTTTTTGTTGGTTTTTTTGGGTTTTTTTTGTTTTTTTTTGTTTTTTTCTGGAGCTGTATCTCTTTCATGTGTACACATAAAAATGTGCTAACCATCCCTCCCTCAATTATTTGCATGATTTCATCTAGTTCTGTTTCGAGATGAAATAGATGTATAAGCAATTGTTTTTAAATGCTGCTGCTTTCTGCAGGCTTTCAGAAACATGGGATTCTTATTAATTCTTACAAACATGTTTAAGGCCATTAAAAGCAATGGAATAATATTGTATAAATGGTGCATATACATAACTTGTATCAGTTGCCATTACATGTTCTTTACTAGACATCTTTGAAAATGTAAAACAAGAATTGTCAGAATACCAAGTATGAAGACTGTTTTGAGGGACAAAATGGAAGAAAACAAATACTGTCACTTATTATCTGTGAGTTTCAAATTTCTATAGAAATATAGAAAATAAACACTGTTGCAGGGTTAGGCTGATCATTCTTTTGTTTACTTGAAGTGAGCCTAAGTTTATTGATAAATTATCCTTTTTTAATATCTTGAACTCTGACTACAGTCTATTTCTGTAGTGAAGCACATTAGAAGGAGAACAGTTTGGACCATTTACTTTAAGAAAGGATTGCCAGAGGGAATGAATCCAAATGGCACTAAAATAGTAAAGCTTATAGGAAACTTAGTGTTACAGAAGACAAGTTATTTTGTATTCCAGGCTATATACTGATCCTAAGTGCTATCAAGAAGCTGGAAAAGAGGGGATATAAAAATGCAGCAAAAATACAGATTTAGTACTTAAATTAATTGGAAAAGCATGGACATTGTGCTGTAACTTCATCTTTCCTTAACCTTCTGCATGACTTTTAACTCAAGAAGTAGACTGAATGCTGAAGTAGGTTGAAAATATGTTGGGAGCTTTAAGTTGAACTGCTACAGAAATAGAATGTGCTGTGCAGCTGCCCAGATATTCGCCACTCCTCACATGCCAGCACTACCTGGCCACACTGAGGAGGAAACTGATGGCCAGTCTCAGAATCTAAGGCCACTTTTTTGAGCATATCAACTCCTTCCAAACCACCACTGGCCAGTGCTCAACATGACATTTCCAGTGTCTCCCACACAGCAGTAAACATCATCCTGGACTTAGGTACTAAAGAGCTAGCACTTTAAAAAGAGGATTTGATTTAACATCCAAACTTGACCTCCAGCAGCAGTTCCTTGCTCTAGGACTTCTCATTTTAGCTCATGAAGCACAGGCTAATGTATTCCTTAAGTACTCAGTCTGATCTCTATTGTAAGCCTCAGAGCTGAAAATCAAGCAAACCAAAAGGCTCTAGAGGAGACATAATAAAAATGTTTATCTCTTAATATTATTGGAAGCTGTATGGCAGGAAGCACCTTGGTCCAGTAATACTGTTCTTTGTGATGGCCCTCTCCTGCTTTCACATCAAAGTGCTCTAGTGGCTTATTTGATTACTTCTCTTGCTGTGGGCAGTTTTAATGTTAAAATTAAGTCCTAATAAGGATGAAGATAAGTACATAGGAGCAGAAATGCTTTAAGTAGTTTTCCTATAGCAGTGTCTCAGATCACTGTGGGTCTTTCAAAATCTGTCCAAACCTGATGCTTCTGAGAGTGGTTAATGTACCCTTATGCCTCTGCTTAGCTAGTTGTACTTGAATAGTTCAGTTCTACTGCCACAATTAGGTCTGCCTCAGCTTGCTCATGTAGAAACTGGAGGAGCTGTGCAAAAGCAGTATTGGGTACCTAGCAGCAATTTTTACTTTCAAAACTCTCAGTACTAACTTTAAATACATTTTACTGAATAAAGTCACTGCAGCAACAATCAGAGGCACTTTAAAGCAAATATATTCAGGCAAATGCTGTTTCATAATAACCTGTTGTGCGTCACTGAGGATTTTCACCCAAATATTTCTTCTAAATGGACTGCAGGCATTTAGGATGGCACTCTGAACCGACCTTTAATTCTAAACATACTTCATTGTTACCTGGGCTAGTTACACATCCTTGGCCTTAATATCTCTTTTTTTTCCTGAATCCAGAACCTTTTTATCATTTTTCAGGCATATTGACCTTCAGTCATGCAGTAAGCGTGCCAAATTTTTCTTCTTGAGCTAACACAATGTGTCAGTCATGCAGATCACTCTTCCTCATTCTTATTTGTAGATCAGTTTGTTCTCTGAGATGAGTTTTGATGTCCTACTGTTATTTTAAATGTTCTCACCTCTGTCCCAAAGTCTTTACCTGCAGTCACCCTTCCTGACTTTCAAACTAGACAGCAACCCTTCAGTTTGACATTTTAAAATCTCATCAGCCAAATCATCTCTGGAGAAAAGGAAGCTAAGTACTTAGAAGGATATACTCCCATGATTGTTCTATGATAAATGAAGCAGCCCTTCTCCATGCATTTTACATGGAATTATAGCATATTCCAGAAGGCACTAGTTAACCACATATAAAAAGCATTTAAAAATGTGTTGGTAGTCGTAGTCAAAACATTCTTTTTTCATGTAATTTAGTTATTATTGACAGGGTGAAAGTTGTGTTCACCTGCAAAAATTAGGAAAGGATGATGAAAATTTGATATACTTTCCACTGTTGTAAAGTATGGTAAATTTTTGGTCTTTGTGACATTGAAAATTCCCACTCTTCTGGTGTTGCTTAATAGTTGTAATTTTAAGGAGACTGTTGGCACCAAAGGTTTTATAGGTGTTTTGGCTTCACTACCATAGTCTATCAATGTGTAACAATATTTTAAAATCTTCTGCAAACCTAGAACAGATGGACTAAAAAATCATGTTATTAAATCACCAAATCAGAGTGCTATTACTTAACAGCATTGTGTTTCATAGCTTAAGTTTTTATAAAAGAGTAACACACCAGTTTGGCTCTGCACAGCAAATCCAGAGAAGCAAATCCACTCTGGTCTGTATTCAGGCAGGGATGGGTGGCAGTCTGGGAATGTAACCCTTATATTTAATAGAGTGCTTGAGGACATTGGCTATGCAGGTCACTGGATTCAGTGAAGGCATGTAATTGCCTCTGAGAGCTTCTCCTTTAGAAACTTATCTCGAATGTCATCCCTGCCTCCCAGCTTCTGCTTACCAAGTGTTCAAGAAGCCACATTTTGTGGCCTTGAAAACAGGTCTCTAGGTCTTAGCTGCCCCAACAACACCCAAGTAGTCTGGATACGGCCATCAAAGATGGTGTTCCAGCCAACCCAGCCCTTCTTGCTCTCACACAGAAGTAGGAGAGGGTTACAGTCCTTCACATGGGAAAATGTAACCCTCCCATGCCAAGTGAGGGGTGTTTGTGGCACTGTGCTGGGAGGAAAGCTGAGCCATCCCTCTGGCTGAGGTATCTGCTGCTCGATAGTCACTGGGAGCTGCTGAGACACTGCACAGGAATCGGATTTATTTAGAACCTGATTTCTGGGTTTGCTTTGTGTGCAATAACACTGCAGCAACGTAACAAGAGCCTTTAAAGTGGCTATTTATCCACAGGGCAAACAGTGCTGCAAGGAAGGGTTAAGAGAGTAAATGCTGCTTTTCCATCCAGTGCCAGGAATATGAGAACAGTTTTTTGATCCTTGCCACTGAGTGTGTAAGGATTGTGTACTCATTCCTCTATTTCCTTCTAATTTTGGAGCTGCTTAGCCTATGCAAGTTAAATCTAAAATTTAAATTAAAATTATCTGCTCATGTATCCTGAAGGATCTCAGATTATTTTGGATTCTTCCTAAAATAATTAAACTCAGAATATTTTACAAAACATTGAAGTTTAGGCAAAGCAAATTAGACTGCCAGACAATAGATATCTTAAGTACTCATTTCTTTGGTTGCCAACTCCAGCAGTTATTCTTGGGTCTTCACTGGGCTAAAGTTAGATATCTTTCACTGAGTCTGCATCTCCTCAGGCCTTCATCTTCCCCCAAAAAACATTAAATATTGGAAAACTCATGGCAAAAGGAGGGAAAGAGCTGAAAAGTGGGGACATAATAGGACTTGTTCAATAACTGTGTAAGTGGCCTCAATCAGCTGGTCTGAAAGAGCATATTTATCTGTCCCTCTCTTGAATAGGAGCTCAAGTGCAAACTGGCTGGTGCAAACTGGCTGGTGTGAGAGGAAGTCAAAGATTATAGCATGGCTTTAAAAGTTTGTTCTCTGGTTCATTATTAAAAGGCTATTTTTGAATAAATGAATAGTGAAAATTTTTGTGTGAAATGTAACTTTAAGTATTTTGTGCATTCTGCCTGCTTTATCCTGTGCATTATCCTGTGTTACATAGCAGAACCTGAAATTTTGCTTCATACTTCATTGATCTGCATGATGCAGGAAAGAAAGTAGAATGAAAAGCATGGCCAAGCCTGTCAGACTCTAAATTTTGATACATTTCAGATTTTCTGGAAGGGAAAATTCTTCTTAATTCAGGTGAGGGAATGTGATCTGACCTCCCCCTAAAAATATTTTTTGTTGTTCTTGGAATGATGTGTCACACAGTACAGAGGCAAGCTGAAATGTGCAGTGTGGTTCACAGATCCTTTTCTGACTGATTTTCTCTGTGCCTTTGCACGGCTTGATTTTACATCGGTCTTTTTTTTTTTTTTTTTTTTTTTTTTTTTTTTTTTTTTTTTCCCAAGCAAACACACTTTACTTGCTAACAGGATACCAGCTGCTGTTCTAATTTAGCATTGAGCCTGTGTCCCAGTTTCACATTTGTGATATGCTAATATAAATTTTGCTGTGCTTCTTCAATGCACATACAGTGCAAAGAAATCTTGTTCCTTTTTATTGGGTTGCTTGTTAGAGTCCTGTAGCCTCATACTGCCATGAACAAATATCAGTGTTGTAGAGTGATTTCTACTGCATTTGAAAGGTAATTGACAGTGCTAAATCTCTTGTTGTATATGTTTCATTTACAAATAGCTATTTTGTTTTATTCTGAAGTGCTTACTGGAGATGGGGAAAGCAACCTGTCATATTGATCTCTAGTGTATATGATTATATGAATATACTTCACTTTCCTTAATTAGCATCTTGGAGATCTGTTAGATTTCATGTGTAGCTACAAAATGAATAATCACTTTTAGCTTACAGACATACCAAAATCATTAAAATCAGTAGAAAGAATCACTAGTGTCGATGATTTATCTTCTGCCCATCCTGTCAAATCATTCTTTTGTGATGCAAGTATATGTAGGCAGGTGGGAAAATATGCAACACACTTTCACTTAATGCCCTTTTGATATGCCTCCTACATCTATTCCCACCTTACAAACTGTGGCAAAGGAATAAAAAAGCCCAAGATCTCTGAAGTCTGGGTGTAAATCTGGCTTATAGATTCAGGTTCCCTCCCTTTTTAAAAATGAATGCTATTAGTTGCCCTTGAAAAGAAATTTTATTTATAGAAGTAAAACACTGATTGCTAACGGTGGGAGTCAGGCAAGAATTCAGAAGGTAAGGAAGAAGTATATGAGGAGGGAACAAGTTGGGTGCACAGAGGTCCATGGTCTGCAGTAGAGAGGCTGTGAAATGTCACAACTGGTGGTTGCATGATGGAAATGGAATTAAGACTGGGGGAAAAAGAGACTGTAAAGTTCTACAGTGTGCACATTTAGTGTGGCATTTGAGAATGGGCTTTGCCTTGGGAACAAATGAGAAAAGCCATGGTGGGTTTGGCCCTGTCTCCTCCTACTCCATCTTTCTTACCATGCCTGCAAAAAATGGTGCCGAGTGATGCTCGTTCATCTCTGACTGCCATGTGTATGGAACAAGCTGGTGTGGTTTGCCTGCAACATCCCAACCTGCTCTAGTGGGTGGCTAAATACCCAACTCAGGCATAAGGGATGTGGGAGTGCCTTTTGAAGAGCAGTTGTGAACTGTGAACAGTCATTGAATAGGGGAGAACACTCGTCTTAGCTTCTGCTCTATTTTTTAAATTTGGCTTGTAAAACCATTGTAAGGAAGGAAACTGTGATGGCAAAACTGATAAAAAGTGGGAGTTGAGGAGAGGAGTCCAGAAAAAGCTTCCTAAAGGCCATATCTGTCAATTATATTATTAACATGTCTTATGTATCCTTTATGAAAAGTTGTCAGTTGTGTGGAACTAAAAGATGTAATGAGAGGGATGTACAGTTGATCCTTCAAAGATCTACCATTTTCAAGTATTGCAGCAGTCATGAAAATGTCATAGCTTTTGTCATAACAAAAGAAGCCACTGACACCAGAAGGAAAGGCTAGGATTATGACTGAAAATTCAAAGAAATCTCAGAGTTCAGCTACTTGTACTTCACTTGTACTCAATACCCAGGGTGCAAAGAAGGGGATGATGCTAAGGTAAAGCATGCCTAGATTAAATGATCCTGAAATCAAATGGGATAAATGATTAAAGTCAAAGGAAGAATAAAAAGGCCTCAAGTGTATGTACAAAGAAAACCCCAGGACCAGCTGAGGTAGGGGTAAAGCAGAATAAACAGCAGAGTGTCTGAGGAGGAACAAAAGTTGAAGTCATCTGTACTTAACACACAAGTTTTAAGTATGCTCCAGGATTTTATCTCACCTTGTTTTGCCTTTTTTTAGTAGCATGGATATTTGTCTTTAAATTAGTGATCTCAAGTCTTTTACTGTAAATAGTGTAGAGAAGAAGACACTTTTTATGCCTAAACATCATATTAAATATGTAATAGAAATGCTCATTTCTTTTACCAATCATGATCCACTCTCCCACTTAGGTGAGATAAATCCAAACCTTTGTTCATAGTACTATAATCAGGAAGTTAATTTTTTTAAAAGAAATGCTGCATTATTTTGTGCTGTTTTAATGTTTGAAGCAGTCATTAAGCAGAATTAAATTTGGCAGGCAGAGGGCACCCTATCTTCTTGATGGCAACATTCAAATAAATGTAGTCTGCATACAAACCCTTGGGGTGCCTAAACACAAAAAGTTACATTATTTCTTCTAAAGATCAAACTCTCATTTTTATATTGGACCTTGTGACTGATACATTAATTGCCTCATCAAACCAGGTTTGAAGTGGTAAGCCCAGGGAAACAGAGAGGACTTCTGACACCTGCCTCCTGTAAACATCAAGGACTGTTATTGTCAAAAGCAAGGGAAAGAAAAGACACCCACTGTGCCAAACATTGTTATCTGACCCTCTACCAGAGGGCAGCCTGCAAGGAGCAGGACCCAGCTTGTCTTAGAAGTACAGGGTCAATTTATAATATGTGGGCTTTTTATTAGGAATAGTTTTGTTTAAATGCTACTACAGACAGTTGAGGTCTGGCACCGACTGATTCACAGTTTGGTTTCTAATCAGTGCCTGTTTGGCCTTTTCTGTACATTTGTTAATAAATGTAGAATGAATCCTCCATTGCTGCATATACAGACATCACTTGGCAGGTTCAGCCAGAGCTGTAAGTGGTCAGACTGGGCAATTGGAATTTTCTTAAGCTTTTGTAATGATCACTTCAGTGGTCATCATCTCTCTCTCAAAGCAAGTTTGCTTTGTCAGATTGTTGTTACTGAACAAATTAAAGAAAACAAGCCATGACAAAATTCTCTGAAGTCTGAGATCTGATTGACATACAGGACACACAGGACTCTGCTTCTCTTCAGGAAAGAGAATTTCACAATTATATTACAATATCTTAGACAGACACTGGATTAGAATACGATGCATACAAAAAGAACTGAAGAAAAGCCCACCTGGTGAAAAGACATTCAGTTAAATGTTAAATGTCAGTTAAAGTGACAAGAAAACAACTGCAAGAAAATAGGAGTTTCTTACATGGAGTAATTGAGTCGTTCACAGGGTGGAAATGTAATCACAGTCTTAACATTTAACAAGAAGCTTAAAGATTGAAGAAAAACTGTCTTGTTTTCCAAGATTAAGAAAGTTAGTGACATTTACTGAGCAGCTTGAATAAAAGGAGTATTTTCACAAAACTTTTCTTTTTAATGAAAACTTCAGCAGATCCTTCAGTGAAAACACGTGAGCTTCTTATAAACTGCAATTCAGCCAGGCCCATTCCCTTTGGAGTAGCACAGTGGAATTTCTACACTTCAGACGGATGAGAAATAAACGGGTTTGGGAAAGGCACACCGGAGATCATGAAGTGCTTTATCTGTAGCTGCTGAAAACTTGCAGGGAAATGAAAAGGGTCTGGCTGAAGTCTCACTCTGCAGACACAGAAGTCTTGGTAAATAGGATGAAGTAGATCAAGCTGAAACAGAGTGTAGGGTTTCCAGTTGTTCTTCCTGCCAAGGGAGACAGAGTCACTGGATCAGTGATTTGGTGCTTGCTCATGTGCTTGGTTGAATCAAAATGGTTTGGGATTTGCTTACAGTTTTAAAGTTATCGGTGGCTTTGTGTACACACACGTGTGTGTTTGTGTGTATTTGGTTTTAATCTTCTTTTGGGTAGTTGGTTGCATTTGGAAAACAAAAGTTTGTTACTTTCTCTGGTTTCTTTCAAAGTCTGGACCAGGCAAGACTCTGCAGCCAAACCTAGGGACATACCAGAGGTTATCTCTGTTTTGCATCTTTGGAAATGTAGGCCACAATATTTCAGCAGAAGGATGAAAATGTGCCTTTGCTTGTGCAATCCCACCTCTTAAGATAAGTACCCTGATCTGGCATTTGACCCAACTCTCTGTAATTCCTGTCTGATTTTACACCATCCACTTGATTTCACCTTGGACACATCATCTTGTTACTGTGGCAGAAAATGTGACTTGTCATAATTTTTCACTCACCATGATGAGAACAAGAGCGGAGGGCTAGACTTGATATCACAGCAACCCCCTGTTATCTGTAGATAAACGAGTGGTGAAAGTTTCTGTAGCCAGATTAATGGTACTTAGTTTTTCCAGGTTTCCAGCTGAAATCAGGATCTGAGTAGAGTTGTGCCAAACTTTCTTTGGAGGAACCTCTGTAGAGATCTAGACTGCAGCTGAGCATGAAAGATGCATACAACTAATTTTTTAGGACCACATATTCATTTAAAACCTAAACAGTTTGCATCTGGAAAACATTGGTGAGTTGAGTCAAGACCAAGTGGTTTTAGAATTTAAATTCAAGCTCATTTTTCCCAGGGAATCTGCTGATCTTTGAGACATTTATACCACTTGCTTTCTTAGGAACTTTATGCTACCACCCACAATCATAGTATCTAATCCCAGATTTATCTTGAAGTTACAGCTTGTATTTGTTGTATGCTAAGGGGAGCAAAATAAACTGCCTTTATCAAAGACATCTGTCAAGTTTGACAGCAATACACAGCCACTGCTTATTTACAGGTCCTCAGATTATTGATTATTGCAAAGAAGAAACATTTGAAAAAGTTCCACCATGGCAACAAAAGAGAGTTGTGGCTGTCTGGCATCCTTTTTTTGGCAGAAAACTGAGAACAAGCTGGCTTGATGATTGTACAGTGACCAAATCCCTTGTACTGACCACTTTAAAACCTATATTTACACATGTTCCTGTAAAGGGAAGGGCTGTCTGACCCAATTGTGCTGAAGGGGAAACACAAGAGCAAGGAATTTATTTTTGTTTTGAAACATTTTCCACCATATATCATACTTTCCTTCTTTCACCAATATCAACTCAGTATACTTTTTTTTCCCCCCAGAAAATGTTTCTTTTTGCATTAGAAAACAGTTTTAATCTATAAAAGGTGGAAGACAGAAAAGTTTGTTATTTACAGAACTTTTTCATTCGTGTTAAAATAGGGGGTTCAGTTGTTTAACCTGCACCTCCTGTCATCTCTGTTTTTACTTTAGCAGTTGAGTGCCTCCTAAATATTATGTGTTTTATGCTGCACTGTTGCATTCATCCCAATAATGGCTAGGACTGAATAGCTCCAGCATGTTGCTGAGAACAAGAAGATGTGAATGTAACCAGCACTGCTACAGGATAGGAAAGGATATATCCTAACACATTTTTTCTCCCTCCCCCACACCCCACTGCAGTAATCCCTGATGGCTGATTAAAATGGGGATTTAGCTGTTTCATTCACTGTGCATAGTCCAGAACACTTTTATTGGAGCTGGAAACAAGTACCTTTCTAATGGTATATATTTCTAGGTTTTGGCAAAGAAGGATGAAATTACAAATGAATCATGAAAACATTTTGCTGGATCAGTCATTCGCCTTTTCTATAATTTTTCTTAGCCTCTTATTTTAAATAGCTTTTGTTCAAAATACTAGAGGTGCTTGCTTAGTTATTCAGCGTGTTTGTGTTCCTCTAATGATTTCTTGGCTTCAGACTGTCCTGAGGAAGCTATTCATAGCAATGCACACATTAAAGGCAGTCCTCATCTTCAGTTAATTTGAATGTGAAAACGGATTCCAGATATTTTTCCTCGAGTTAGTTTATTTTAGTAGACATTTAATGATCTTCATATGTATTTTATTATTATGTTTCTCTTCATCAATTCACCCACTTTCTCATCAAGTTCAAACCTCTTCATCTTAATACACATGTGCACACTCCAACATATGCTCACAAATGCAATGTATTGCTAACACAAAATTCATTTCTGAAGCAGAGACTCAGTCAGACTCTCTTTCTCACATCAGATTTTCCCGCTACCGAAAACCAGGTTCAATGAAATAGTAGTTCAATGTCTCTTTTATGAGACATTAGTAATGACATTATTGGTGATATTCCTGGCATAACAAGATTGAGACTTCAACACTGTGTGTCCTTATCTGAATAATTATCTAATGATAATCATGATTTTCCCTTGTTTCCCTGTTACCCCATGTGTGTCTTATAATCAGTCAACACACATAGCAATTTATTATTCCCTTCTTCCCTCTGGCAGCCTCTGACATTCTAACACTAGATCCAAGAGCTGGTAGTGACTGCTCTGTCACTGCATTAGTTCCCCAGATAGGTCAATGGAGTTACCAACCTGCTGACCATGTGGCAGACAACAGTCAGTTAATATGTAGGTGTGGGAAGAGTCACTAATTAAAGGTAATACCATCAGTCTGGAAATTGGCATTAAGAATATAATCTTAAACAGAGTAATTTGGTGTTTGCTGAAATGTCTTCCATTGCTCAGAAGCTTTCTGCATCCCCCTCCTCATGCCTAATTACCATGTAAGTTTCTGTTTTTACAAAACATTGGAGAAATCACATATTTTGGAAGAATTTTGTCAATTATATTGTGTCTCTCTGAGAAATACAGAAAAAAGAAATAACTGTGATCCCTGAGACTTCTCAGGGGGTAATAGTCTTGAATTGTTGTTTTAAATGAGCATTTTGTTATAAATTGCAGAATTAGGATGCAAAACAAACCTTTATGTAAAAACATAGGAAAGATAAATTCTGCTAGAATGATGACAAAATGTTTTCTCCTATTTTTGACTAAGAGCTTAATTATATTGTTCTCACTCCATGGGAAATGTCATAATTTGCTAAGTGAGATGTCTAATGTGCAGTTTGCCACCCTCTTTTATACACACAGTCCTTTCACAGCATCCTGATGCTACAGAGTCAAGGTACAAAGAAGCCCTTCCACCCTCCAATTGATCTCTCCATGGTTCATGGCTCCCTGTGATGTCTCAGTCTAACTTTGGGTCACAGATAAAGGTTTGATTTGATTTCCAGGTGATTTAAAAGATTTAAAGACAATGGACATTAGGTTTGGTTGCATGGGCACTGTAAAAAATACATGGAAGTATTTCCATTTAGAAAGCAATCTTTCTACAAGACACTGGATTTCTTGAAATACACTGTAGTGAGGCTTGTCAATTTTATGTAGAGGATAAACTAAACAGGAAACTATGTCTATATATATAGTAAATAAAATTCTAGGTATTTAGTTTGTTTCTGTCCAGAATTTTTTTCCTCTAAATGTGCCTTTTGGCTTCATGCCCCGTGCTGCACCCAAGGTGTACTATTATGGCAGAATACTGAACATCCTGTTGTGCCGTATGTTCCAGCAGATGTTCTTGGGACTTATTTTTGTGCCATTTGAAATTAATTTCAGTAGACTCTTCAATTACATACGTCTCAAATTCTTCTGCAATTGAAAATGCAAGACTTCTAGGATTTGAATATATGTATATTCTATACACACATACCCATGATTATGTATTAATATTTGTATCCAATGTCTGCTTAATATTAATCCACAGTCATGTGAAAAACAACAGGAGTGTAGTTAGTGGTTAAGCCATGATCTGGAAAGCAGCAAATAGAAAATATCCAGTATGGCACACTTTAGGCTTCAGGGAAAATTTGTTATAAGTGATCTTATTTCTACTGAACCCTTATCATCCCTTTTTATGTGTGATGTTAAAGTGGAACCCTTGGATGAATAGACATAAATAACTACTTTTAAAGGAATTTATCTTCTGAAAAATAAATCTCAAAGAAATTATAGCCATAATTAATTATCCCAGTATATGGATTCATGTGTTATTTTGATACAGATTTGATTGCTTTGTTGACAGAAGTTTTAGGCATATATTTAATTTATTAGTGCCTGTTGTTCTCTTTTTTATTATTGAAATAGAATGGAACCATTTCTTTATTATATCTCTCTTTGGAGATTTAGAAATTATTGCTTTATTAACCAAAAATAAGAATTAATTATAAAAAATCTGGTAAATATTGAAGATTTTCTATTTTTATAGATATTCATGAATGTGCTTCTTTAAAGGGTCTTTTTCAAAACTCATGGAAGGAGATCAAAAGCTTTGATGGCCTTGGAGCAGAGTTTAACAAATAATGAACAAATCTGGTTGTGCTTAGTATTGACCTTTCCTGGTTTATTACCTTTACTGGTTTATTACAAAGGAAACCTTAGTGAAATAAAATTAATCAAGGTCTTTTCTGAGTCTTTGTCCCCAGTCACAATCTACTGTGAAGCAGCATTTAGTTCCATGATAAAAGGGCTTATTCAAATGGAGAATTCAGTTGGGTCAGCAAATGCCAGAGACCTAAAACTGCAGAGAGTACTGGGGAGAGCAGGCAATGGGATTAATCTGAATGGGATTTTGATTCTACACACACAGTTTTGCTAGCAGCATGTCCTCAGAAATGAAGCGTTAGGTTCCAGGAATAATGCAATGACTTAATACTCCTTATGCCTTTTATGAAATGATGCATTCCTTGTTTGTCTTTTGGTTTTGATGCCTTTTGGGCTGCCACATTTGTGTTTTCCAAATATTTGTGTATAACCAGGAAAACTGGAAAATTTGTTTTATTTATTCATTAGGAAATTTGAAATTCACATATAATCCATGACTCAGAGGTCTAGGGTTCTGGGAAAAAAACCACCTAATACCATGAGGAAATTTCAAGACTTGCCAATGTTGCTCAGGTGGATCATAAAGTTTAAAACTCAACAACTTTTGCACTAAGTAAAATATGCGCCACTTCCACTTGAATGTACAGACAGCTGGCAAAAGTCTCCACATTATTTATTTAAGAAAAAGCAGCTACGGAGGTGGCATTTGCTCATCTCAAGTACATCTTTACACTGGACCAAAAACCTTCCCAATTCTTCATCCTAGCAAATGTGGGAGGCCTGAGGCTGAAAAATAAGCTCCCAGAAGCATTTCATCTCTGGAAAGCTTCAGTTGTCTCAGTCAGGTCTTGTTTTGGATGTCAGTGAAGCTCAGAGGTGAGTTTTGAAGGTTATTTCAGTGATTGCTTGCAAACAGTATGAACCCATCACCACGTCTGGCGTGCTGTATGTTTCACATTTTTTGGGGGTGTGGAGGATAAAATTTTCTGGTCTTTTTTTTTTTTTTTTTTTTGATTGGTCACAGACATTGAGAATCTTACAAATTACTAAACGTGCTAAAAATAGCTTTCATACATGCTAGTGATGTTTTCCAGTTTGTTGTTTATTGTCTCAGATCCTTTGCTGGCAAAGAAGCGAAGTCTCAATGTCCCACTGGGAAGCCAAGTTTCCCCCTCTGCCAGCTGTGTTTTTGGTCTCCTATCTGTAGGTGATTGGTTAATGAAAATAAAACCATTGCAGATTACAAACTACAAAATTAAGTTCTCAAATTGCTGACAACTTAAATGCTGTCACATGTTATTTTATTACATCACTGAAAGTCAGAGTTGTCTGTACCCAAAAGACACATTAGATTTGTTTGTGTTTTGCTACCCATCTGGTAAGCAGCTAATTATTTGGACCCCTTCCAACAGGGTCCAACAAGCACCTGGCAGAGGATGTGCATCTATTTCATTTTGCCACTGCAAAGGAGTGTTACAGACCCTTTTTGGTTATCATTGTTTCATTATGGAATTACATCGGAATGGAAAGAGTGAACCAGGGCCAGTATCTTGAATGGCACAGTGGAGGTTGGTTATCTATTAAATGTAATATCCCCAGGCTGCCCCATCATCAGCAGGAAAATGCGTGTTTCTGTAGGCAGCACTCCAATGGCTTGTTTCCCTGGGCTCGAGTTAATGTTTGTGAATATCTCCTTCTCTATCAGCAGAATTATCTGAAGCGCTATCTGTAAACATGTAGAGCTCAAAGTCTTACTGAATTTCAAGGAGACTTTGTTTCCTGGGTTTCATGTTAAAAGATGATCAGGGTATTTACATTTTCAAGTCAATTATACATCTATCTTGTTTCAAATTTTGTGCTGAAAGAATAATTTTGCAGTCGTTAGTCCTCAGGTATTATTTTGAGTATAAATAAGCTGCACAAAATTATATTCCCCTGGCAGCCAAAACCAGCCCAAGTAATGATTCTCTGATTCTTTTGAAATGTTTTTCTCCATGTAGGAAGATGCATACATATGTTCTATTTCATCCATGCGACTCCACATGCTTAGGTCCATCATCTGCAACCACATTGACACAGAAGATGTGCATTGTTCAGGTTGTATTTGGGTGGTCCAGTTTATTTTACAACTGAGTGTCTTATGACCTGATGAATTTAGCATCTGGGAACAGAGCATTGAAAAGGGTGGACTATCCTGTCTACGAGAGAATGGCTTGAATAATGCATGTCTCAAACACTGCCCATTCCGACCATGAACAGCTTCCCGATACAATTTTATTTGTTTCACTGATACTTGTAAGGCAAGAGGGGGTTTGTCCATGCTATTTTGGTATTCATATGAATACTCAGGTTTGCATGTGAACATTCTGTCACCTATGGACAGTGGTATGCGTAAGGTCAGGCTAATAAAGCCACCCTTCTAATCTAAGAAAAATCTACAAAAATCTCTCTGAAATGCTCCAGAAATCTTGCAAGGCAATGGGGAAGAACACCCTGTGGCTCGTGTGAGCAGCTACATGCTGTGAATAGCAAGTGCCCAAAGAGCAGCTAAATTGAGCAGTATGTGCACAACCCAGACGGTGAAATTTTTCTTTGTAAACTGAATGCAAAATGATTAACAAATTATTTATTAAATAGCTTGTTCTATCCCCATCACATCTAATAAAACCTGGTTTGTTTGTTTGTTTTCTGAAAGGTTGCAGCAGAGAAGGAGATGTTTTAATTTTATTGCCAGGCACTAAAGCATTTCTGCTGCAATTAATCCAGGAAGTATTCACAGGCTGATAGCCAGCTTGTGTCCATGCACTGGTGGAGAGGTCAGGTGCTGCCACCAGAGAAGATGGACGGTTTCAACTCTATTTTCCATCGACCAGGGCAGTAATAGCATCTCTCCCCTCTACCTTGCCATTCATCTTACTGGATTCTGAGCTGAGTGACAGAGAATACAGTATTTTACTGTAGAGTGGGGGAAGTGTATGCCATCAGCATGGCATACAGCACATCTGTACTGCAGCTGTGCCAGGCTGGCTGGCTGGTGACACATTATAGCTGAAAAGAAAACACAGGGCAGGTCTCATGTGTGCCTGCCATATGCCACTAATATTGCAACAACTTTTCACGTTTTGGTTCACCATTCCTGTTTGTATTAGTGGCATTTGGCAATTGTCTCCTCTCTCTGTCTCAGATGGTGCTGGTTTGCTGAACCCTCAAAACTGAGAACAGAATGAGGCCATGTGACTTCAGAAAACAAATGTGCGAATTGAATGTCCTCCTTTGTGTGTTAATTTTTTTCTTAAATTACGTGAAGCTTGTCTTGCCTTTCTTACAAATGCTCTGTACTGTGTATACATCTGCACTTTGAATGCAGAAATCCTCTGACAGACCAGTCTGCTAAAGTCCTGATGCCATTTACCAAAAATATCTGCCAACACAGAGCTTTCCAGACCCTCAAAAGCATGTTTTCATCATAGACATTTCATGGGCTTCTTTGCTATTGTGTCAGTCATAAACCTTGGTATAACCTTGGGTGACCAGTTTCCTGCTCTCTGATCTGTTCTGTTTTCATCCAAAAATCAATTAGTGTCTTTCACTTCTATACTTAAAGCCAGGTTTATGTGAGTCCAGTTATTGGTTCTTGAAATCATTTGGAGCTGAAGTCAAAAGAATATCTAATCCTCTTGGATCAACCTAAGTTTCTTCCCATATGCTGCTGAGGGGGTGGAATTATAGTGAGTCATAAAGAAACTCAGGCTGATGGGAACTGAGGAGCAATTCATTAAACCATCTCTCGGCTTCTCCTGACTATTCCTCTACATTTCTCCTCCTTCCCATTGCAAAGCCAAGCAGGCAGCTTGCCCTGCTGGTGGAAAAAAGGCTCATGCATTGATGCACAGTCTGAGCTCTGTGGCTGCCAGTGCCCCTTTGGAGGGCTGATGCCTGCTCTTGCTCTCCATTTCCATGCAAAGCCAAAAAGGTTTCTTTTTAACCTTTTGTTAAATTAGTTGTTCAGAGGTGATGAAGAGCTTGAAGCCACTCAGAAATCTGATTTTTAAAGAAAAAGTCACAGCTTAATTTAAAGATATTCATGACTATCCTTAGGAAGTTGCAGTCAATATCTAAACATGATCTATCCCCAAGTACTTCTTGGGGAAGCACTGTGTGATTTTTTTTTTTCTTTAGGAAAAAATGGTATAAATCTGGTTATTGTTTCCCTTATCTCCTTTACTGCAAGATACTCTTTCTCTCCTTTCTCCTCTTATCCCCTTTTCACCTTCTTTGGGATAAAAGTGATTGTTCCCAGATATGGTTCAGAACATTATCTAGTCCAATCTCCCCTTCACAGCAGCTGAGTATGAAAAGACAGCAGCACTTCAGTTCCTGGAAATGATATCATTATTACTGTCAGCAGTAGAAATCCTTTCAGATACATGTACTCCCTATTTCATCATGAATTCAGTTTCATTCTTTTGCCTGCATCTCTTTCTGTACCTTTCTGAGGGAATGCAACCCATGTTATCTTTGTCCAAAATCATGATTTCTTTTTAAGCAGTCTAGTACACTGTCAGCAACATTGGAAGAAAATGACCATAAAACTAAAGTTTTATATCTAATTTATATTACTTGTTTATCCAGTAAAAGTCTAAAAGATTTCTTCCTTATGGTGCAAAAACCTATTTCACAAGAGGAAACAAGTGTTCTGAGATGAATTCACTTTCATTTTTACACAAGATGGTCGTAGATACAACAAAAATACTTACAAATTAAAATAAGTAAATAACGAAGTCTCTTCTAGTCCCTTTACACACATATTTTGTGAACATCATGCAGCTACTTATTTTGTTGTCAGTAGGGCAGAATTTTTAAAATCCAAACCCTTCATTCTCTAGGCGGAATATTTTTAACATCAATTCTATGTTAAAAAAATAAAAGCAGTAAATTCAGTGACATGCTTTCAGTTTGATAACACATCTTTCTAGCTTCTTCTTTCTTGTGTGACTCATTATCATATCTAAAACTGGAGTATATAAGAAAGAAGAATAGAATATGGGGTAAATAATACAAAATTCTCCCTGCCTGTGTGAATGCGGGAATATCTGTGGCACTTGGCTAGAGTTGTGAGGACAGGTATATGCCTGAGGCATTTCTACTATAAAATACTAAAACTGAATATCAAACACATCTGCTGACAAATCGAGGCTGACTTGATTATGATTAAAAGGCCTTCCTGAAGCAATAAATATTTATCCAAATATAGCTTATTCCCAGAAGACATAGATCTGGATTTCTCCTTGTTGACTTTGGTCGCTGAACTGAAGTCAAGTTAGGAGCACAGATCCTTCGGATATGAAGAAGGGAGAGAGACACAACCTATGGAAGTTCTTCCTCTTTCAATTACCAAGACAGTAGAGCAGTCTCCAGTTAAGGTGCTAAATAAAGGTGTGTTGAGTCCCAGCACTTATATTAGGAGACATTACAGTATGCCTTATTTAGGGATAAATACTCTTTTAAATAGGAGAAGCATGCTGGAAGATCTATTTGCCAACTAGGACATATAAGTTCAGTACTCAGACCTGAAATAATGATTTAGATCCTTATTAAGTGTCTGCTTTGCATGCTTCATGGCCCCTTTCAGTACCATAAGAAAAAATTAGATGTTCTACTAGGAAACATGGTAGTTAGACTCAGCCTTGAGACTCCAAATGCAATTTTCGATATATGTCTGTACCTAATAAATTAGGTACATAGATAGCAACTTGCTAATTTATATATTAATAAAAGTGAGTTATCTTCAGATTATGTAGAATCTACTGTGTCTAGCTGTGCCCTTTCTTGTTTAGGGTTTGTAAAGAATGTATGTGAATGTATGTGTGAGAATGAGCTTCAAGGGCTTCAGAATTATAGCAGCAGCAGAATTTGCACATCCTCACAGGCTGCTGCATAGGACAGAGTTCTATTTTTATGTAAGTAGCTTCTCACTTCTAAGTCACTGATGTTCATTCAAACCTCTGCCTTTTTCCATCTGCTGGAGGTTGGTTCCCAGATGACTTGTGAGTGGGATAAAGGCTTCCTGCGTTAAGGATGCTTCCCAGGATGGTATTACATGTTTTGTGGCCTTTTTCTTGCCCCATGACTTTGTCTTGGTGAGATCCTTTGATTCCACTTGGATACGGGAAGATAGCAAGGCTAAGAGTCAATGGCCTAGCTGTTCTTAATTCTTCAGAATTCTGCATTGGACTTGTAAACATTTTTGAATATATTGTAAGAAATCTCAATTTTTCTACATCCGAAAGACTTTTTGATCCATTACTCTTTTAGTTGCTTGATATACAAGAATTGCCTTTCAGTGGTATAATTCCAGAATTAATATCCTGAATTTGTTTGTGCAGACTGTATTTTAAAAGGAGGAGGACTTCATACAAAAACCTTCAGGTCTATTTTCTCAGAGTAAGGTAAGCCAAGTTACTAGTTTCAATAGCACTGCTGAAGCAGTTTGGAAATGTTACTGATTCCAGTGACCACAGTCAGTGTCTGGGAGCTGCTTGTTAGGCAGTAAGTTTGCATGGGTAGATGGTTCATGGCTGGTAGAATTGATCCACTCTGTGTTATGAAAGAGTTACCATTCCTGGACCTAGAAATTCAGTCTGGGGAACACTATAATCAAGTGCCTCTAGGCTGTTGAGATTTGTTCTTCGCCTGCAGCAATTAAAATACATCACAGTGGGGTTCAGTTCCAAATGAATGTCTGGATTCATGTATTCTGTCCGAAAGCATTGGGGACATTTGCTAATTATAGGATGTGATGTACTGTAGGTGCCTAAACTCCTCTTGTTGATGGACACCTTGTCAGTACTGACCATCCTTTCCACCTCTGAAGAGGAAACCTAAGACTTGACTCATGTGCACAGCCATGAGTGCTCGGTATAATCTGAGGTGTTATAGCCTGCTTGTGGCCTGCACAAAGCTGGAATATCTCTTGTAAGTCTTAGGAGAGACCTGTGTGTCCCCTACAAATCAGTCAAGTGATGTTAGGGCGTCTCAGATAGCAGTAGACATCTGCTTGTGGGGGACAGTGAGAAACCCAGTGGCTGGTCTTTTGAATTGCTCTTTGGTCTGTGACTGGCCTAAATTCACAGCTCCATAGGATGGCTCATCATGACACCAATCCATGGAAAATACTTTTCCAGGCATGGGACACCTACCACCTCCGGGCAACTTATTTCAAAGTTTCACCAGCCTCCTGATAAGAAATGTCTCCTTTATACCTTTTCTAAAGCTACTCTCTTTTAGTTTAAAACTTTCAGCTCTTGTCCTCTTGCAACAGGCCCTGCTAAAATGTTTGTCCCCATCTTTCTTGTAAGCCCCTTTTAGAGATTAAACTGCCTCAATAAGGTCTCACTGGAACCTTCTCCAGGCTGAACAACACCAACTCTCTCAGCATGTCTTCACAGGACAGGTGCTTCAGCCCTCTCTCCATCTTCATGGTCTCCTCTGGACCCAATCCTAACAGGTCCATGTCTTTCCTGTGATGAGTACCCCAAAGCTGGATGCCATAATCCAGGTGGGGTCTTGTGAGAGGGAATGAGAGAGGGAGACTCGCCCCCCCCCCCCCCCCCCCCACCCCCCCCTTGACTTGCTGGTTACACTGCTTTTGATGCACCCCAGGGTGTAATTGGCCTTCTCCTATTTCTCTTTTTCTTTGTATTTCTTTTGTTCATTATCTAGCATTGGATAGGGAAACATACCACACAAAATCCAGGATTTTATTCATTTGGCCACAACCTCATGAGCCATCTCATTTGCCCTTCTAAAGGAAGGCAATTTTCCTCCATCTCTGCTAGCCCAGTTGCCAAATGCATCTCTCTTATAATTTATTATCAATAAGGGAAGTAATTGAAGGACTTTTCCTTAATGACTAGGGTTTTCAGGAGGAGAAAAGTAGGGGTTGAGTCTTCTCAGATTAGCAAATGAAGATGGGTACTTAAATCCTTTGAAAGATAAAAATAGAGATTTTCAATCTGTATCTTGCTTCAGGCATTACAAGTGCAGAAAAATGTCAAGACCAAGAAGCCTTTCAATATAGACAGTGGTTTCAAGAAGAAAAGACCATTCCTCACTGTCATTAACTGGATGTATTTTACACCTTCTACTGGTTGCTTATCTCGTTCACTCTGTCACCAGATTGCAGGGAAGGCCTGTTAGTGTGGGTGTTAGGGCATATCTGTATGCTTATGTGTATGCTGCTGTATATCTGTAAGCTGCTGGTGAATCAGTGTTTGGCTGTATTAGTACAGTGGCATGCCCAGAAGCTTTATAAGTGGTTTCTGAAAAGGATTTGAAATGCTATTTAGCCCTCAGCCAGGAGTAAATTCCATATCATTTGTCTGATACCACAGCAGTTCCTATACCAGGAACTACTTCTGTAATGTCTCTCTTTCTGGTGTGCTCCAGGTTGCCACCACAGTGGGAATATTACTCAGCGAGTTTCACAGGGAGACTGTATCCAACTTACAACCTAATTTAAGATTAATGAAAGAAAGTAGTTTCTGGTGCCCAAATGGGAGGACAGAACCACCTGAAAGAAAGCAAAATCATAGCTCATGCAGAACTTTGTCAAAACAGGCTATGGTAGCCAGCCAGAAGGAGGTGATGGAGAAAAGAAAGGTCTGTGACCTGGCTGGGCACAGAGAGCTCTGAGCTAGCACTGACCTGAGCAGACAGTCCAGATGGTGTGAAGGTGCAGGTCAGTGCTGCACAGAGATAACCAGCTTGGCTCTGGAAGCTATTTCACATTTTGTGTGGCATCCTACCTGAGCCACCTGTACAGGTCAAGGACTGAGCTAACTTCCTTGGAAATAGCTTAGGTATTTTCACATTGCATTTCATAGGTCATGGAGGCAGAAGATTGAAATTTTATGGGATACATCTCCACTCATTCCTAGTATGTGTAATAGATGTGACCAAGAGCTGATTGCATTAAGTGTTAGGTACCCCTCTGCCAAGGGAGGCTGTGGAGTCTTCCTCACTGGAGATACTCAAGAACCATCTGGATTTAACCTTGTGCTATGAGCTCCAGGATGGCTCTACTTAAGGAGGGAGGCTGAACCAGATGGTTCTACTGTCATCCCTTCCAACCTGACCCATCCTGTGATTTCAAAAGACAAGGTTGTTTGGGTTATTTTTTTGTTGTATTTTAAGTAAAAAATACTTAAGAATTTGGGATTTCACTTTAATGATCAATTTCATTTCATGTAGATTTTGCAGAATTCAGCTCTTGAATATCTCTCTGACATCAAAAAAATCATTTGACATTGTCCATTCTTCCCTCAGGGCCATTTGTGAGAAAAGGGGAATGAACGTTAGGGGAAGTTAACTGCATAGTGGACTTGTAATCACAGGAATCCTGTGGGCTGTAGTTATGACCTTTGATTAATCTTTGTAGCAGAAAAAAAATAAGTACTAATGAGTTTGTTTATTAGCATTTGTATAATTTTATAGTTGCACTTAATTCTTAGAACGTTAATTGCTATCTGTGATTAATCCCCCTCATGCAGAAAAGTTTTCACTGGCTGCTGTGTCTTTAAGACTTTGTGTTGATTCACATGTAATTTAAGTTGACAAGGACTCCAGCAGTATAAAAGGGAACAAAGAGCTTAGTTTCAGTGTCTAATTGAGTTGTGGCTTCTGTATGGCTGATGCAGGACTGACTGGATGTACTTTGAGGGTAATATTAAATCTCACCACTCCCTGAGTGAGGATTGAAGTAATTAGCAGGGCTTAGTGCCAGAAGGCAATGCAATTCACCATGATCGAACCTAATTCAAGATTTATGGAGTGAGAATTTCAGTTATTTCTGGATTTTCAGACTGGTGATTTTTCTGCTTTGAAGGCATTCTGACAACCTGTTTGTTTTCATATATTTCTTCTATTCAATATTTGCAGTTTCTAGTGGGATTCTTAACTGAGACCTCTGAAAGCTTTTATATTGCAATGTGAGGAGACACTCGGAAGTTCCAGATACCTGTTCATTGAAATGGATTCTGTGATTTTCAGTTCTCTTCCATGATAGCAAGGAAAGGCAGACCCATTCTTGGAAAGATTTTTTTATCCCCTCATTATTCCCTCTTGTAGTGTGTGTGCTGTGTAATTTTTATCAGCAATTTGAAAATACTTCCCATAGCTGCCAGAGCAAGTAGGAATGACTGGGCAGAGCCCCTTGGCTAAACTGCAGGTCAAAAAGATTTATGTGCACTGAGGTCTGTCCTGGAGCCCATAGAGTGCTGACTCTGCTCTAGCACAGGAGGGTGGCACTGCTCCGTTCAGCTTAGTGACATGCAGAACTCCTGCTCCAGGGGAATTCTGACACTTGTGTGTCCACCAAATGAAGATGTGAAATTTTGCAGTTTCCCACTAAAATATTTTTGCAAAGCATGCAGTTCTGGAAATAAAAAGAAACTTTGATCCAGGCACTTTGTTTTGTTATTTGTAATATAATTATATTGATTATTATAATAAGGAAGGAATTGATTTTTTTTCAAAGGTCAAAAGAAATTGAAATGAAGCCTTTTCACTTTTTAAAATCATGCAGCTAGTTCATTTTCTTTGTTGAAAGCATGAAAGAGGTCAATACATTTGATAAAACATTTTTATTTAGTTGAAGCGCCAAAACCATCAGGATTTCATCCTGAAAGCTTTGCTTAAATGTCTCTGTGGTCAGAGAAGGAAGATAAAGACAGCATTTTACCCATTTATTTGTGAGGCTACTTTCTTAACAGCCACAAATGATTTTCCTTCCACATGCTCATACAGGTAACTACTCAAACATACAACTAGAAGTGACTGTATGAAAATCAATGTGCATATCTTTCATGGATATTAAAGGAATTTCCATCACCCGTGGATTTGGGATTATTTGTATGATAATCTTCCCACCAGTCAGATGTGCATGTGCATTGCTGGGCAATTTTCAGATGTGAGACTGCAGCAGGTTTAGGCTTTGTATTATTCCGTGGGAAATATTCCTTTGGCTCATCTTTGAGAGCTTGTCTTGATGTAGTCATTTGCTTAGAGTCCACTATCTAAATTGTGAAAGATGCTTCAGGCCAGGACATCCTTATGTGTAAAGTGCAAAAGCTTTTATTTATTTAGCAAGAGACAGTGTTAATAGCATTTAGCTCAGAACAAGAAGGGAGTGGAAAGCCTGCAGGGAATCCATACAGTTGTGTGCTGCTCTGCAGAGGAACATCCCTGTCTTCTCTCTTTAAAGACTTGAAGAGTACATCCCACTATTTGGTTGGCCAGCAAGGATTTTTGGTGTGGAACAGCTCAGGAGGAGATTAGTGTGAGGCTGTGGCTTGGATTAGCTCACATAGAGCAGGTACAGGAGTAACCTCATGAGAACTTGTCAGGACTATAGCAATTAGGAAAAGTTTTCTTTGAAGTGAAATATACCTATTATAAAAGAAAAAGAAATTATGCAAGTTCAAGATGAAGAGAAAAACTTATGCCATTAAGGTAGAAATTTAGTTGGTCCAAATCATGCAGAGCAAGCTGTGAACACTGGTCTGCAGCACTCAGACTGAGTATCCTATTCACCAGTTTGTTTGGGGATCTTCCCTCTTTCTCTTTCTCTTTATTTGAATAGAAGTTTCAGTTTTTCAAAATTCATACAACTAGAGAACATTCCCTGCCTTCTCTCCCTCCTTAAGGCATTTGATCTTCTGTCCCACACAGCTGACTGTAAATCTTGGTCCTAATGGTTCTCTTTCTGAAAGGTATTAAATAATTACAGGGAGATTGTACTCGATTATGGAGCCAATGACCCAGATTCAGCTGACCTGACTGTTGCCTTCAATCTTCCACAATTATGATTGCCTCAAAAGCTAGTGCAAAGGGAAAATTGCTTCCAAAGAATGGCTAAAGCTATACAAAACCAGTTACCACCAAAGGAGCCTGTTTTTCTATTACCATAGAGAAAACCTGGACCTTGACTTTAAATTAGAGTGCTAACTTCTAGATACCAAAATCTAAACGAGTTCTTTACCAAATCAAACTTTCCCAAGAGTGGTAAAACCTTTTAAAGCAGCAGAGAAAGGTGTTGCAGGAGAATTAAATAGCACATTAATTTAAGTTAAGGCTGGAGATCAAGTTAGCTGATTTATTCCTCCTTCTGATTACTTGGTATGTATACTAAGCATAGTAATCTATTAAATAGCCTTGTTACATGACTAGAGATAGGAAATTGGGAGCTGATTTATAGATGCTTATCAGGAAAAGTGTTGAAATTAACATAAGGAGTTAATAAGGGCTTGTAGAAGATTCTAACATTTCCAACGTAGTTATTGTACACAACACTGCAGCATTTAAATCTTAGCCTTATGATTCAAGACCCTTCTGACTGAGATGCAGCCCTCCTTCTCAGCTGTTCTTCTCCCCTGAGGCTAAGGGGGGGGGGGGGGGGGGGGGGGGGGGCAGTAAAACTGAAAAAAAAATATGGCTGTATATAGGATCTAATACTAACTTTTCTCCAAATATTTTTTAAATATTTTAAAATTATTTTGTCCTCATTCTGTCATTTCCAGCCTGTGGCTTGCAAACAGAATTGAAATCAATTTAAATGCTACTGTTAAAAAATCTTACACTGAATTGTAGAAAGTTAAATTATGATGAAATATTTGATAATTTCTCATATCTGATGAACAAATGATGCATTTAAAAATAGCTTTTTCTTAAATGGTTTTTGCATTATTTTTTAAAAATGAACTAAGCTTTTTTTAAAGCAGCCCAAACCTTAAATATTGCCTTGATTCTCTTTATTGTTAGTCAGAGAAAATGACCACTTGCATATATGTCAGATGGTTTTAGCAGTGTTGGCCCACTGCTAGCCCCTAAGAACATTCTTGGCTAACAATATGAGGGAGTTCTGCAATTCTTCTGTGTTCCAAGATGAAAAGAACAAAAGATCCTTAGTTTTATGTATCTCATTCTTGCAGGTTTATATCCTTATGTAGAATTTCAGCATTTGGTTGGAATGTACTTTTGTGCCTCTGTGTGCAAAAGAAGATGAACAAATCACACATTGTGTCTCAGCTCTGCTTCCTGCGTTTCCCTGGCTCCAGCATCCCTGCAACCCCATGGATGAGAGGCGTCATCTTGCGTTTGTGTTGGGTGGATGTAATTAGTGCACTGAACTATGAAAGGCTGGGAGCTCATTTAAAATTAATTCTATCAAAATAGCATTTCACTGGAGTGAGGAGACAGATTATTACATCTCGAAAAATCTTTAGCTGAAGTTAGAGAATGTTGCTAGCTGCATTCTTTTATCTACAATCAAAATGCTGCACCCTTCATTGACACAGACTGTTAACTTAAACAGAAAAACAAACTTTAAGGTTGTATTCTTTGTGTCTTAGAGATATTAGGCTGCATCCTGAACACACTGAAATCAGTGCTAAAAGTCCCACTGTGAAGTATGCTTTGAAGAAGTAATAGTCATGCTCATGGTAGATAAAAACATACATATGTAATGAACCATCCCAAGAACTAATGGGATTTTAATGGGATTGATTTGATGTACCAACTTTATACTGTCCTCTTCATGGGATGTGTGGTTTATTTTACAATACATGTATGTGGGACCTGGTGTTCAAATGAAATCAGGACCTGCAACTGGGTCCTGTAAAAGCAGCATCAGCTTCTCTTCTGTGGCTTTCCACCCAGCAAGAGTTGCTGGGTGCTGCAGACTCTTGAAAACCTGGTCTTAACTGTGGGAGAATTTGGAAAAAAATCTGTTTATAGTGGAGAAATACAAAAGGCTGAGTAATCTCCACTGAAGTTCATGAAAGCTGCTCCTCTGCAGAGCGAAAGACCCAGACCATGAGTGGCAGAGCTCTCCATGCACACTCATTCCATCCATGTGGGCAGCAGCCCATTTCTGTCTGTCCCAGCGTGGCAGCTGGGAGAACTACCTGAAATGTTTCAATATTCCTGGTGTCCCATTGTTTTTACAGACAAGGGCAAAACAGCCTTATTTTTCTACTTTATCTGCAGGCAAAACCAGCAGGTGTATTTCAAAGGTGATCGATCTTTTTATCATGTTTTTCCTGGTGTCTGTTTCTTTGACAAGTCCTATCTCCTACATGGATATGTGCTATCCCTCACAGCCTTGCAGAGCTGGGTGAGCACTTCCATTATTCATTTGCCTCATTTTTATATACTATTGTGGAAATGAGTAAGTTTTTGGTTGTTTTTTGGTTTGTTTGTTTTGTTTTTGTGGTTTTTTTTTTTTTTTTTTTTTTTTTTTTTTTTTTTTTTTTTTTTTTTTTTTTTTTTTTTTTTTTTAACCTGCCTAGTCCTTAAACAAAATGGAAGCTTGGAATAAAAGGAGAGATAAGAGAGATTACTTCTTGCTCTGGAAATGTATGCTCCCTGGAGGCAGTGCCAACAGTCTGATCTTTCCAGATATTCACTCCTAATTGTGAGAAACTCAGTTTCTCAACACTTCAGTAAGTATAAAGCAGTTTGTAGTATCAAACCTAGCGTACTTAGCAACTTGTACTTAGATTCCATTCTTTTCCCACTTCTCAACCTTAATTTATAAGCCTGGAAATGTATTTTGTAAGAAAAAAAACACAACTTAAGTATAGGGCTAGATGTTTATTCCTTCCCTCTTTGTCAACTGCTTTTTCTTGCTTCTGTCAGATATTTTTGGGAGAGCTAAGCCTTTGTGCAAAGCTTTGTGCTCTTTCTACACCTGCTGCTGGCATTTTCTGACCTTAAGTTCATGTGATTTTTTTCAGTGCAATAAGCAGTCCTCAGAAATATAATTTTGAAGGTATCAAGTGGACTCATCTGAAAGGGAGTCAGTGCAGCAGCCTGAGTGTAGTGTTGGACCTTGGTAGGGACCAAGATCCAACACTCTAACAGGGAACAAACCAATCTCTTGGGTAGGTGCACTTGAACACATTTTGGGACTGTCTTCACTTTGAAGTCACTTTGCTTGGAGTTTCTGAAATTCAAGGATTGAAGTATTAAATAAAAACTTGAGCAGTGTAGAACAAAGAGTCTGATGTGCTCTGCACCAACTTTCTGACTAAAATTTGGGCTGTACTATAGATTTTCTCTTCTTACTGAAGTCTCTTAAGGTGTACTAGGACTTAGCACTTTTTAAACACAAACACTTCCTCCAGAACTAACTCCTAGAATCGTGCATTTGCTGCAAAGAGATTAAGACTATATTATAATAGTGTTAAAGTAATAAGAGGAGCATTTTGCCCAGAAGCTTTAGTTCACTCTGAGCTCTCCATCTGCAGATGTAATAAAGTCCCTTTGGAACTATCTCTCTGAAAAGTCAGTCAGATCCACCCTTAAGAGTGATTTGTGATTCTCCACAACTTTGGTTACTGACAAGAAGGATTAGGAATTCTTCTCATTGCATCCATAGCTACCAGTTTAATAAATATTTTATTACATATCTATGCATTTATGTATTGTATTATATATAATGTATATAATGTATAAAATATATAATGTATAGATATGCAATAGATATACATTTTAATATACATTATTTTAGTTTATACTATAGTAATTTATTGTATTTTGTGTTTAAGAGATTCATTTACATTCTTTGAAGTCTTAGGCTTTTCAGGCAAAGGCAAGTTGTCTTTGCGTTTCTACTGATTTGCCATCATGCCAGCAGAACAAGATGATCTTCACTTCCAGTCTTCAAAACAATCACTATCACTTTATAGTGTTGCCTTCCTTTTCTCAATAATTTAGAAAATTCTGGTAGTGACAAAACAGTAACATGAGTGGGTTTCTTGCTTTGGTTTCTAAAAGAGACAAAATCTCTTTGAGAAACAAATTATAGTTATTCATGTTCCCCAAGTCTATGATACTGTGGCATTCCTGGAGAGTGAGTAAAACATTAACTGCTTTAGATTTTCCCAATAAACCTAATTTTGACTAGATTACCTATAGCATTCTGCATATCTCTGCCATGCTTACAGTTTCATGTTCTGTACCAAGACGAAACTTATTTTTCTTAGAACTACAGTAAGCTACAGTACTGCCCTGCCAGTGACAGATAACTGATGGCCTCTCATGCATTATTTTAAACAAAGTCCTTTGAGTAACACCTCACAAAACCAGGTTCAAACACATCCCCTCTTAGTTTGTATTCCAGCTCTTCAAGAAGGTTCAGCATACTATTATTCAGAACATTTTATGCTAGCTCTTTACTTGTAGCTTTATTACTAACACCAAGAAATAGTTTACCTTCTAAACTTTGTGCAGTGTTACAATAATTTTTATGAGTAACTACATTTTCATGATCCCTAGAAATTACAGGTTTTTTAATGTTAAGATCAAAGACATTTCATCTTGGGGGGAAAAGGCCAAATACATTGGAAAATCTAGCTATTATCCAAGAGAAACAACACACTTCTAATTTTAAATTCATTTTGATCTGTCTTCTGTTGAGACTAATCTTATGTTCAGATCACTGACAATGACTGCCAGACAAGAGTTACAGGGTGCACTGAATGCTCTGGGTGGAATAAGAACGGTGGGAATGAGGGAAGATTGCAGGACCCGCATGTCCTGTCATTCCACTGCTCAGATGAGCTGGGCTACGTGTGCAGTTATTTTTAGGGGCCAGTGACAGCAGCAGATGCAATCTCACTTCCTTTGCTGCTGGGTTCTGCTCTACCTGCACAGCTGTGCCCAGCAGAGCCAGCGTGGTGGGAACTGGTGACCATCAGCTGCTCCTGAGCCTCCTCGGTGTGACTACTCGGTGTTTGTAGATTGAACCTTGCTGTTGACACCATGCAGAGAGGTGTATTTTTCCCAGCCTTGATAAAACAGCTATCCTTGATCTGTTCACAGCCTTAGAGGAATTCCCATCACACCCTGGGTCAGGAACTGGCAGCAGCACTGATTATAGTCATTACGGGCAGGATTAAAGGCCAGTGTGTGCCCCCCTCTGTCCCTCTCATCTACCATCACCCAAACCATAGATGAAATTCTAGGTTAGGGAGGGCATCACATTGCCTTCACTCAGAAAGAGAGATTACAGAGACTCACGCTGTCATCCAAAAATATACCCTATTGCAGTCAGCCCAGGCTGCCTGTGAAGATGCAGGGAAGGTATGGTGGGGGAACACACAGCAGCTGCTGAGAGTATCAGCTGTGTCTGCAAAGTAGGTTGGCTGTAGTAAGGGAGAGGCAGCACCCTCTGCCTGATCTGCTACCAGAAACAACTGGAAACAGTCAAGAGGCTCAGAAGCACCAGTAGAGCTGTCCATGCAATCAGATCAGCTAATCCTAGAAGGTGTCATTCCCAATCCCCTAAATCAGCTTGAGCCATGGTAGAAATGAACTGCTGCTTGGTGGCCATTGCGCCAGAGGACTGACTCCCCCTTCATCCCTCTGACACCAGCCCTTGACTTGGCCCTGCTGTTGTGCAGCTGCACAGGGAGTCAGCCTTGTGAACTGACCTGGGAGGAAAATTTGCTTTTTGGGTTTTGTTTTTTCCTTTCCAGACAGATCCATGCCCAGTCCCCTTGGCTGCTCAGGTGTGAGTGCTTGTGAAAACACAGCAGGGTGGGTGGGTGCACCAGGAAGCTTAATTTGGTGCTGCTGAATGCAAGCCATTTTCTGAGTGAACTTGGCCCATTAGCTAGAAAATAAATGATACTGTGTCAGATCCTCTTGGGATCAGAGAGAATACTTAGGTTTTTTAAAGGCAAAAGTCTTCTCTGAATATGCCAAGTTGTCCCACTCTTATGCATTATTGAAAACCCTCTAAGCTGCTTTTTAACACTAGTTTCTGTTTTATCCTTTCTCTGAGCTTCACATACATTTTTGAAATATCCCACAATCTGGTTGCCATTCACAGTTTGGTCTTCACTGTTAAGAAGTGATTTTCAATAATCACCCAGCATCAATGGATAACAGTGTGCTACAGCTAGAGCAGATCAAATCTTTCCCTTCTCCTTCTGTGATTTTTAAAATAATTGGCATTCCTAGAACAGTATTGTAATCTGCAAAATGTATCATTTCTTTAAATAAAAAGCCTCCTAGATAATGTCCAGCTTTCTGAATGGCCTCACAAAAAAGTACAGTACAGTGGGAGAAAAGTTACATCAAAAAATAATCAACTGAAAGTTAAACCTGTTCATTTTTTCATGGAAATCACTTTTCATAGCTCAGGGATATTTGCATTTGTCAATATCTGAGTTATCTGAGGTGTCTATACTCAGGGTGTCTGGTAACATGTCCTGTGAAGACAGGCTGAGTGAGTTGGATTTGTTCAGCCTAGAGAAGAAAAGGCTCCAGGGAGACCTTGTAGCACCTTCCAGCGCATAAAAAGGCTACAAGAGGGCAGGAGATGAACTTTTGATAAGGCCATGTAGGGATGGGACAATGGGTAATGGTTTTGAACTGACAAAGAACAGGTTTAGGTTGGATGTTGGGAAGAAATCCTTTACTATGGGGTGGTGAGACAGTGGCACAGATTTCCCAGAGAAGTTATAGATGACCCGTTTCTGAAAGTGTTCAAGGCCAGTTTGGATGGGACCTTGAGCAACCTGATTTAGAAGAAGGTGTCCCTACTCAAGGCAGGAGTGTGAAACTAGGTGGTCTTTTCGATTGCTTCCAACCCCAGGCATTCTGTGAGTCTGTGTTGTGCCTGTTTTCTCCAGCTGTATAAGCTAAGGCAGACAAAAAGTATCTCAGTTGGATTGTAACCAGCTCAGAAATTAGTATCAATTGGCCATGGTATTTGTTAACTTGATTCTTCATTAGGTACAAACTCAAGTCTGGCTCTGGGTGGGCTTGAGTTTGTACCTAATGAAGAATCAGTATCCGAGGAGGTGGAGCATGTCACATTTAAGGAGGCAAGTTCAGAACTGCAGGTGAAGCTCAGTGACTCTCTGGAATCCTTCCCTCACTATCCCCCAGGGCTTGGTCAGCTGTCAGTCTCATGAATTCATTTGGTTTTAAATATTGCTTTTCTTCAACTGATTTGTAGCCTTTTACTAGTGTAGTGGTGTTTTTTTCTGACCAGGAGTCTTGATTAGTCAATGTAATTTATTGGCATAATTACGTCTTTTAACATCAGCTATAAGAAGTGCCACACATCCCATTTACATGCACTGCACACACACACACATCAGTGTAACTCTTCAGAATGTATTGAAGAAATGAGCACTGCAAAGTGGAACCAAGTACAGAGATTTCTGAGCTTTCTAGTGCAATCTGGCCATGCAGACAAGGGAGGTTTGGCTCCCAAATCTAAGTGGGGTATAGCCTGGCAGAGGAGTTCATTAGAGGAGCGAGCACTGTCCCAGGCAGCACAGCTCTGTTCTGGAGATCTCTGCACTGACATAATTATATTACTTCTCATTCTGATTTACCTCAATGTTTGCTCACTCAGCATGTCTGTACTGTCCATTACAGACCTG
Source organism: Cettia cetti (assembly GCA_013401135.1). Classification (NCBI taxonomy): domain Eukaryota; kingdom Metazoa; phylum Chordata; class Aves; order Passeriformes; family Sylviidae; genus Cettia; species Cettia cetti. The sequence goes on from VZUI01053868.1 coordinate 96,501, forward strand.
CCCTCCCCACAATCTCCTGGAATTGTGGCTTTTCGCAGTATCACCTGGGAAAAAAATATTTTTTTGGAAAAAGTGTCTGTGACTGTTGCTGATAGTGCAGCACTTAACATAATGCCTTCCTTGGCTGGGAATCTCAAGTGAGCAGAATCTGAAAGTGGAGGTAGGCAGTAGGAAGATGCAGAAATCGTTCATCTCTTTTCCAAACTCTAAAAACAAAGGATAAAAAGAGCACTGTGTTACCACTCTGTAGGAGTGATAGCAAAATATTCTTCCTTCTATGCCCTCAAAAAGTCTGGAAATAAAGCATGATGTAGAAAGGAATCCAGCAGGACTGAGGGAAGAGGTGGAAATTCCCAGTTTAGTGCATAATTACCCTGTGGCTCCTCCTGACATGTAGGGCATCTATGGCTCTCCCAGGTGAGCTTCTTATCTGCAGCTTCCCCCGCTCCCTGCAGCAGCCCAGTCAAGCAGAAAAGTTCATCCATAAGACTTTTATAGGTCACCTGGTGCTTGGACTGCGGCATCCGAGCGGCCTTTGTGCAGATGGAGAGAAATAAACACAGGAAGATTCTGCAGGAAAGAATGAAAGAAAAGAAATTAATGCTTGGGACTTCATCATCATACATTTGCAGGAAGGATGGCTATTTGGGGGCAGGTATACCCTAAAAAGATAGCACATTGACCATAAGTAGAAAACGGAAATAAATTCAGATACAATCCAAGGATGCATAAAAGGAGACAGACAAAAATTATATCTGTCCCTAAAGGAGATGTGAAAATTAAAGAGAAAACTGTTCTGTGGAAGACAGCCCTAAGGGACATAACACAAACTTTGTCATTAAAAGCACTGAAAAGCCATATAATCATGTTAGATAAATAAGATGTATTAAGGAGTAACATAAGAATCATCTGATTTGGACTGAAATGGATAGACTTCCACAGCTAAACCGAAAATTTTAGTATTGTTTTAGTACCCCCACTGACATGCTGCTTGTATTTTCTGTGTTGGATATCTGCTGTAGGCCTGGTGTCCATGAGCTTGCAGGATTGGAGCTGCATGCATCTTCTGCTAAAGGCAGCTCAGCTCTCTTCTGATTATGACTTTGTGGGATTTCACAGATGACTAATGAGATAAAATACAGGCCATGGACTATATTCCAAAAGAAACTATATATCCCTGGTTCTTCATAAAATGTACTCAGGCTACAGGAGTGCAAAATCTATCAATAATGAATGAATAGATTGCAGTTTTGTTATTTACTATAAAAAATGTGCTCTGTAAGTATGCATAAAATTGCAATAAATAAAGGAAGCCTGGAGAAAGGAAATTCCCAAGCTAAAAGAAATATAAAGAAGCTGGCAATAGAGAAGGTACTTCCCTAGATAGTTTTAACAAGAGACTGGACATCCTATTTTGTTGCACCCTGAGGAGATTGACCAAGCCACTTCTGTCAGACAGGGTAAGTAATTTGGTAGTCATTTTTCACTTCAGATCCTCAAAATTCTATTAAGCCAGGGTAAAAATGGTTACCTTTAGGGGATAGGATGATGGACGAAATGCCTCCTGTGATGTGTGCTCCTCCTTGATAAGACTCCTAGCATGTGATTTCCTGGGGAGTTCACAATCTGCCCATTAAAATGAAGAACATACAAACAGTATGGACAATTGCTTTTAGGAATAAGGTTACAGTTAAGCTTTTATGTCACTGTTAGGTAGAGATTACCCACAGGCAGCACAGCAGAAATGACCCTTCAGTGTGATCTTAATCAAAGAGGTGGCGCAAATTTTGTGCCTGAATTTGTAGTTAAAATAGTGAGCTGAGAAACAAAAAGGCCTATATTCTCTGCTGTCAAACTAGCTGGTCAAGACTGGCATGGAAAGAAAAGCAAAGACAGCTGGGGGAGATAAATAAGAACAGAACTCCACAGGGCTTTGAAGGAGATGAATGTAATGAGTTAAGGGAGAAACTCGAGGGAATGAGTGGCATAATTAAAGCAATAAGAAAAAAAAGTGATACTAGCAGATGCATTTCTGAGACCCGGAGGATAAAACATCAGGTCAGAGAAGAGGATGCTGCAGCAGTCAGGAGTTCATATAGAAATTTAACTAAAAATAGGTAAAGACAGTTGAATTGCAGTAAGTCTAGAAAGTCTGGTAAAATGGCTCTCAAAGAAGAATCAATTGCAAGCTCTCTTTAAAATGATGCAATAATATGCCCCGGAATTTTCACATGAAAATTATTTTTATGATTATGTATTGCAGCATTATTCTGAAAAAATATTTGGAATCTGGAATTCTGATTACCATTATTACACCTATCTACTGAGATGAAATAAGTTTAGGTGGACATGGAAGAAGAAATGCACTTAATGATGTTTACAGAGACTAAGGAAGATTGAGAGCTATTCAGGAGTAATTTTAGTAAATATGGAGATTCAGATGCAGCTTTGGTTAAATAATCTGAACTGAAATACTGAAAAAATGAAGTATATACTGCTATTTTATTCCTAAGATGTGGAAAGAGAGGGCTATTTGTTTTCCCATAAGAACTATGAGCCTATTTTCCTAGTATTCAGCTTTAGAATTATAATAACACAAAAATGTGACTTCTAATCTACCAGCATAGCTTTTTCTTATAGTTCTCAGAATTCTATTAGTTCTGTTCCAGGGCAAGAGTAAGAGAAAAGCTGACGACTTGATGGCACAATGCACTATCTCTACCAGATTGGCATAGCTGTATTGCAGTAAAATAAAGTCACAGTCAGTGATTAATGAGGATACAAGGCTTTTCAATTTACACTGATTACAAAAAAAGGAAAAAAGTAATAAAAAATAAAACCAGTAAAAAACCCCAAGAATGGCTTTAATTTTACAGTGTATTCCACATAAAGACAAAACATATGTCAACTCAGCAAGCAGTATCACTGTAAGGGTTTAGTTACAAACTTTTTTCTTGTTATGTTTTCCTTAGCCTCTTCTCATCTGCTCCTATTATACTTTTGGCATTTCTATAACTATGGAACTAGTTTTATGGTAGTTACAGCTCCCACTTTCTTTGCCAGAAAGAAAGTGCTGCATATCACGTAGGCAAGATGGCTGAAGGAAAAAATGCATCTATTATGAATGATATAAAAGCCGTACCAATGTCAGTTACTTGGACAGGTTCATCTTGTTTTCTTTCTAACAGTATAAGTTACTTCGTTATTTACATCATAAATAACGAGTATTTGGTAATTTTTAACCACTAGTACTTTGTTTTGTTACTTAACTTATTGGAAGGTTAGTCTCTGAACAGAGCAGGCCGTGTAGAGGTTCAAATAACTTTTACTTGTTATGTAAAACAATTATTAGCAGTGGAATAAAGGAATTATATTAAACTCTGAGGAGATTATTTTTGAATAGGAAGCGTAAATGAATTATAGAAGGGACAATGTGGGTGGGACAGGAGCAGCAGGAGTAGTAAATTAACAGGAGCAGAGAAAGGAGCAAGTGAATGACAGATGGCTTGCTAGTCACCTGGAGCACTTTTCCAAGTGGTGTACTGCAGGGCTTGTCTGAGCTATTACTAAGCTAATAAGCTGTACCTAATCACAAAGAGACACAAGCAGGGGTCATCTGAGTTTTCCTAGAATGGTGAACTTCTGTTTACTTCATACTCTAGAAAGGACTTGCTCTGTTTTGATGGATATGAAATAGAACAGGTTTGCTGCTGTTGGATCAAAAGAAAGGGGAAGAGGTCACTTGCAGAAAACATTCCCATTTCTACTTCATTATCTTTCTGTAGGCTGTTATTAAGCCTCTGAATTTTATTTAGGAAAAAATGGATGAAAAATATTATTTAATGTGTTGACTGCTTCATCTGATTCTTTGAGTTCATCCTTCCTTGCAGTTCCCACCTACATTTTCCCTACATTTACAAAACTCATTAAGTATAGTTATTCAGTCTCATTATACAGGAAATAAAGACATAATGAAACTTGTCCCATTTGGAAGGGCTATGCTCTTGGAAAGGAAGAAAATCAAGGCCACTTTTTCTTAAAAACTCTTCTATAAGAGCTTTAACTAATATTTCTCCTGCACTTTCATCCAGACTGATTTTAAAGTGGTGTTCGTATTTGGATTTGATTTGACTTACAAAGAGCTAAGGAAGCCTTGTTACGATGAGATAGCTCCCTACCTCTTTTCTTCTTTTTCTATCCTATAAAGAAAAGAGGAAAATCAGGGTAGATATTGTTGCTTCCCTTAGATTTGTTGATCTTTTGCTTAGAAAAGAGGGTATTGAAGGGGTTTTTTCCCTCCACACAGAAGAAGCTTAGACAAACATAAAAGAGCAAGGAACAATAGAAAATACATTTTTATTTTCAATCTTTTTGTATTTACATGGTTCAATAGCTGCTTAGATATCACAGAGATTATAACTTCATAGTTAGATCTTTATTATTAACAGATAAGTAATTTTACAGTGTATTTCCTGCTAAGGGCTGATCTTTTAAATTAAGTATTCAGAAAGCTTATACCACTGATTAATCTTTTTCTTTTTGGTAGCTTCTACAGCCCAGAAGATTTTTTAGGGGGTGGAAATACATGTAAGCAATGAAAATTTCTCCATTATTACTGGGAAAACTTTTTTTCTGTCTTTTTTTAAGTATGGAGTAAAATTTTCTGTGGCTAGGATCTTCTGGTGAATTCCTTACATTCAAGCTGTCTTTTTTATCTTGCTTTAATGAATTGTTAGGAAAGATTTGAAAAAGTTTTTTGAAAGTCTAGAAGTTTGGTGTGTGCTTTACGGGAATAACACACTTTCTTTCATCAGCTTTTTTTTTTTTTTTTTTTTTTTTTTATCCATCCCCTGGAAAACTACGAAAGATTAACTAAAAAGCATTTGTGGTGCATAGAACTGTCATAACACCTCCCATGCTGGCTTTTGGATATATTGCTTGCATTGTCTCACATCAGTTCTCTTTTTTTGTGTTCCTGGTATCATACCAAGTGCTGAAGTTAGATAAATGCCCAAAGCAATATTTCTGCAAAATGTTCTGTATTTTGAGCTCTCTGTTTTGGATTGTTAGTAGCTCCCTCCAGTGTAGTTCATAAATGTGGAGGTCATCATAGCAGGTCTGAGCTGAAAGCAAACCTTTCATTCTGTTTGTAGGAATGTCATCTGTACTCAGATCAGGAAAAGTATTTTCAGTTTGCAGCTCCAGCCATGGGGATAATTAGCCATCATGTGCTATGGACTGGAAATCTGGTACATTGCATTCAAGAGCTCTAATTATTTACTCTTATCTTCTCTACTTTATTACTGCTGCAAAAAGTGATTCTTCCAGATGCTCCTAGGAGAATGTGCATGTACAGTAAACAATATTGTTAAGCCTAGCCTGTGGCCTGGTCAATATCTTTAAACCTTATAGTCCTCACCTAATAATCTGAGCAGGTAATAATGCCTTAGGATAATGACTGACCTAACCTATAAGGTAATTAGAAATTTACTTTTGTATTACTTGACAAAGGATTCAGAAAGTTGAATTTCCTTATTGCTTACAGAAGAATTGCTTATCTCTTTAAAACCACCCCTGCTGTGTAACTAGCTATCTTCTGAATACAGGTTAGCCAAAATGACATGGAACAAAAGAATAATAAATCAGAACTATAAAATAACAAGATCTCATTTCTTAAAACTGAGTCAAACAGATCAGCTGTCACGGAAGGAGGTGGCTGTGGAACATGAAGACTGTTAAGGTCAAAGGGCTGAAGAATATATAAAAGAGACAGAAAATGTGCATCTTGATAAAGAAACAATTTTAGCCATCAAGGATAAAAAAAGCTTCTAATCTGGGCAGAATGTCTTCTAATAAGGGAAACAAACTTGATCATAAGGAAAAAATAGAAGGAAAGAAGATAGTTATGGCAGTAAAGAACAACTGGGAAAGAGAGTAAAGAGCTGCTATAATTGGAGAGAAAGGAAAACATACCTCCCTTCTAGTCTAAGTTGAGGATGTTGAGCTATAACTGTTTTTTCTTACTCACCTATAGCTTTGTTAATGTTAAAAAACATGCTAACTTAGCGGAGCAACTCCTTTTGAAATCAGAACCCTACAAAAGCATGTAACAACCTTTCCCTGGCTGTCATGGCAGCATTTGAAGGTTCCGCAGAACACAGGTTAAAGTAACAGCATTATTGTGGCTGTCAGGAGAGAACCAGTCAGAGAAGACTGATTTAAGTTTAATACAGAAAGAGTATGGAAAGTAGTACTTTATTTTGCCTTAGAAACAGCAGATGGACTCTTCATTTGCCTTTTAATGCTAATTTTATTGGGGGAGGACTAGTGTCCTTGTGGTGGCTCTTTTATGTGGTGCTGCTTCACAGATCACCTTTCAGAAGGTCTCCTGAGGTATTCAAAGCTCAGGACTGGGGCCAGCTCAGGGCATATGCAAGCCCAACTGAGAATGAAGCTGTCTCCATCTTTCAGACAGTGTTAAAACCATCAAGTTGGTTCATCTTTTCCCCGCCCTCCCAGGTAGAACTGCCAGCAGAGCTGCACCCACCCAAGACTATGACCTTGTCTATACTTCCAGTGGTGAATTTGTAGAACGTATTTTGCCAATTGCTTTGGCTGCCAGAATCTTTGCTGAGCACATTGGTCACAGTAATCTTTTGATGATACACTTTTTGAGACTTTTATTGTCCCTGCAATTTGACCTTTTACCTGTCAGTGTGATTCTTTGTATCAAGGAACTTAGAGAAAAAATAACTACTGTTGTGATGGGGTTTGTGGGAGCATATAGCTGATTATTTTATACTCTTCCTCTGTTTCTTTTTATTCATGAGGGATTACTTCCCAGAATAGCTCCAACTTTGGTTTCAAAGGATGAATTTCGTGCAAATGCCAAGTCAGTATCCAGACCCTCACAGTAAATCAGAATATTTTCTTCAGTTTTTGAATCTTCATAGAGTCCACATGATTTATTTATCTGGGACTGCAACGTTTCAGCTTCCTAAAAGACTTTCTATTTTTTCTGTGGTCCATAAAATGCTTCCACAGGTTCATTTAACATAAGTAAAAGCATAGCCTTCTGGGGTTGACAAGACTTCAAAGAACTTTTCGTTAATTGACAGCTCTGTTTAATCATTAAGCCAGGCTTCGATATGTATGTCAAAAACTTGCTGATGAGGAGCAGGGTCAAAGCACAGAAGTAGGAAAGAAAAGCCTGTGGAAGCTCTGTATATTAAGCAATGAGTTCAGGAACCAAAGACAACAGTAGGGAGGGTTGGCTAGATCAGGTAGGATGAACTCTTTTGTCACCACTTCAGCTGTAATGAACTAGTAGTTGTTGGTCTTTTTCCTTTGAGAAAAGTCAGAATGGGATGAATTACCTGACATTGTTCTCCAGGTGAAGTAGCTCTATCCCAAATTCTAGTGGGAGCTGCCTTTTTTGGTCGCTTCAGAAGGCTATGTAAGAAGTTGTCTGCTGCTTTTGTTGTCTGAAGATTGCATGTCCAAACACTTTTCATGACTCAGAAATCTCCAAGATTACTGCTAACTCTGTCACAAGTCTCTGTGCAATCAGATGAGAGCCATTCAGAATAAACTCCTCTGCAGAGTCCTGATTATTAGTTGATACAGCAAGTAGCCATGAACACTTGTAGAAAAGTATTTGCCTTCATCACTCTCACAGCTGATACACATCATCCAAGTGTCAGGGGATACTGGTAGGGCTTTAACAGCTCTAACTCTGGTGCTGAACTGGGGAGGGGAGGAAGTTCAGTATGTTACATTGTGATGTCATTTTTCCATTAAAAAATTTCCAAGTATTTTAAAAGCTGATACTGTGAAAAGACAGAGCAGAACCATGCCAGAGAGATTGGTATTATGCATTTAGATAGAAGTGATAAAATGATGCTGAGCAAACAAACTTGATTTTGACAATTAATCATCTGAGTCCTTAAGCTTTGAAACTTGCAGCAACTGAAAGAGGACTACTTGCCTCTGCTGAATTTCTCTGTACAACTTGGCATTGCTGCAAAGACTTGGCACTGAGGTGCTTCAGATCTGGTCTCAGTGGTAGACTTACGAGGAGGAGAATCTTAGAACTTTGTATCTGTTTAGTGTCAAAATCAGTATAAACTTCTGAGTGCTTGTTTTTCATACACATAGTCTTGGGGAGTTTTGGTTTATAATGATTAATGTGGCTCTGGATCATGGTCAGAATCTTAATTTTGAACTGCCCACCTGTTTTTAAATAAAATTCAGGCTTGGTTCTAAACTGTGTCCCATGTTTCTGACTTGTTACATAAGACACAGAAAGTGCTGTAGTTCATCCAGTGTCTGGAGTTGGTTTGTTTGGCCTGCATCCTTGTGAGACCCAGAATCTTCTCTGAATTTTCTCTTGCTGTTGCTGTACCACTTCCTCTCTTTCTTTACATTTCTCTCTGTCTGCAGCACAAGTCCATTATATACAGTGTGATTTCTTGATGCATCAAGCAATCTTTTCTGCCTTTCTGTTTCTGTCAGAATGGCACTTTCCTGGATCCTCGTGGGTCACTAATTACACCCCAGACCCTCTTAATTCCAACCATAGAGGTAGGAATGATTTGCAGGGGGTTTTCTACAGAGGTGAGGATAAGTGGCTCTCAAGGGCCTCTAACAGAATGGAGAATGAGTTTCAAGACTTCGTTGTCACAGGGATGTGTTTTAAAGCTTAGTGTTCTTCACAAATAAAACCAGGAATTTCCTTATTCTTTCAAGGAAAGAGAGGACTTTGTTTCATCACTGGTGTGAGGCTCTGTGATTCCTGCTGGGATCTTTGTGTGTTTTACCATACAACTGGGCACCAAGAGAAAATTCTGAGCGTGAATGTTTTCATGGGTACCGGAATATACATCAGGGAATATTTCCTTTTTCACTATACACATGATATGAGCAGATGCTCAGGGGTTAGTGTGCAAGTAAACAATTTTCTGGCCCTGACCCAGCCTGCCACAACATGGGTTGCATCCATGAAGCAAAGATCTCTCACCAGCCCAAAACATAGACACAGCAGTCATGTCCAGACAGCCCAAGCTGGAAGTGGTCTGTGATCCATACTAACACCCAGATCAAGCCCAGGCTGTGTCTGGGAGAATTCTGCTTCACTAGAACCAAATGGGTCAATTAATATTTGGTCATTATGCATGTAGTTGTATGAGCATGAGCCCCATTTTAATTACTGATACAAGCATAGCCTGAATAAAGTAGTTTAAATCTGGAATTTGTGAGTCATTCCCATACAGACATTCCCTGCACAAGTGTTTTTCCCTTTTTCACAAGTTTTACACAATCCTATCTATCCCCCAAACAGGAGATGTTACCCTGTACTCATGCTGCAGAAACCACAGGTCTCATATCTGTGGTGCTATCTGTGATCCACTAGTAGGGAAGTAAGTGGTCTGAAAGCACTTTTTTAAAATTCTTTTTGTGCACGTCAGTGGCTAAATCTTTCAGACTTACCAGAGGAATATCGGCCACTAATTCTCTGGAGTCCAATCTTTGTTGTTTTGTGTAATGTTTTCCCTTTCTGTGTTGCTATTTCCACCAGCGTGATGGAGAATAAAGGATGGGAACAAGGTTTAAATGGGAAGGAGAGAGAGTCTCAAAGAGACATCCAAATTTGCATATGGATTTATTCTCAGATCCAAAGTTGTACTTCTCTGGATCATTTTTAACACATCATGGTTTAATCTTAGTGGGCAGCTGAGCTCCACAGCGACTTGGTCTTCCTCTTCTAGTTGGATGGGGGAAAGAATCAGAAGGGTAAAAGTGACCAAACCTGTGGTTGGCAGTAAAGACAGTTTAACGGGGAAAACAAGGTGCTTCTCAAGCAAAAGAGAACAAGGAATTTATTCACCACTTCCCATGGGCAGCCACCTCCAGGAGAGCAGGGCCCCATCATGTGTGATGGGAATGGGAGTGACTGGGAGAGACAAACACCATCACTTTGAGTATCTCCCACTTCCTTCTTCCTGGAGCTTCCACTGCTGAGCATGGTGCCACATGGTCTGAAATATCCCTATATCCCTATGGTCAGTTGAAATCAGCTATCCCAGCTGTGTCCCCTCCCAGCTCCTTGTGCACCCCCAGCCCCCTTGCTGGTAGGGTGGGGTGAGAAGCAGAAAAGGCCTTGGCTCTGTGTGAGCACTGCTCAGCAATAGCAAACCCACCCCTGTGCTACCAACACCGTTTCCAGCATGAATACAAACTACTATGAAAAAAAATTATCTCTAGGCCATCCAAAGCCAGTACAAGTAAGCAGATGTTGAGTTTTTTACCAAAGTAGTGAAACTCCTAATAGACCATGTCTATTTATCTTTGATTCGAGTTTTTATTTTCTTTAATAAATGAAATTAGGATCACATTTAATTTTTAAATGTATAACCTAAGATATTGAAAGAACCTTTTGTGCATTACAATGGTAAACATCTCAGTTTAATTTCCTAAACATGGAATCTAAGTCTTTTTCAAGCTGGAATCAATAAGGGTTTAAGAAGAAAATCCCTTCCCCCTCAGCAGAAGGGATTGTAATTTTCCCTGAAGAGCTCTTTCAGAGATGAGATCTGTTGGTTAGAGCATGGTGCTTATAACACCCAGGCTGTGTGTTCAATTCCCTGTATGTGAATTCACTGAAGAGTTGGACTCGATGATCCTTGTGGGTCCCTTCCAACTCAGAACATTCTGTGATTCTGTGAAAACACAAAGTGAGTATCCTGCTACCACCTTTAGTGGCTATGTGGTGAAATCCATTTCACCTTACCTTACTTAGAGCTGTGTTGGGAGTCAAGGGGAGAATCAGTGTTCAGAGTGACAGATTTTCAATTTCTGGTTAGAAAATCAACATTAGAGACTTTGTCAACCAGCCACTGATGTGGATGCAGAAGGTAGTTTGCCTTTGAATGTTAAGTGTGGCAGAAAGCTGGTTTGACTCAAGTGTGGCTGATGTGAAAGACATGGGCTCTTCCTCCCAGAGGACAACTGTGACTTGTGTTATGCTTTTCAGATGGCTGAAGGCTGTCTTGGCCAAATTTCCTGCTTCTGTAAAAGGCAGAAGTGTCACTGAAATTGACAGAATATCTTCATCAGATTGATGGAATTTCACATCAATAAGCAGGTTCTTTCCTACACAGTATCTTCTGGTTTCTGGGGATAGTCATATTCCCTGTTCAATTCCAAAAGGTAAAGCCTTGCTGACTGAGCTGGTTATTGTGTCAGTGGAAAAGCGAAAAGGTCTTACATGGAATGTATACTTTTCAGGGGATTGTCAACTACTGAAAGTAATGTGATGGCCATTAAATTCTTGATTTTCTAAATCTTTTGGGGCAGATGAATTCCTGTTTAAGTCAATGGATTGTGACCAACAATAATGGAATTTTTTTATGTGCAGGTTTTTCTATCTAAAATCCTCTGGCATCTGCTGAAGCTGTCTTATACTAAATGCTATACAATATTATGCACAACAAAAACACTAAAAATATAATCAGTAACGTTTAAGTTTAGAAGACAATAATGGAGAACTGAATCCTTAAATACAGGAATTAAGGGAACTGCTAGTGGGTGGTACAGATATTTGGGTGTGAGATTACTTTTTTCCTTTCTGTGTTGGAAGTAGGCAGTCAGAATCAGTTGGAATCTGGAGGCTGAACAGTCAAGGAAGTGAATGAGAATTTTTCTGGGGGTGGCAGTGATGCAGTGGCATTCAGAGGGAATGTTACCATGGTATTCACAGACTGATGTGAACATATAGGAGACACAGAAGAAGAAAAGCTCTGAAATCAGTGCTAGGATATTGACAGAAAAAGCAGGAGGATGCTGAAATCTCATTATCTAAAAGTGGCATTCTGCCTTTGTATGTTAGCAGCTTTCTTTTCCTTCATGGCAGTTTTTGTGTAACCCAGTCTTTGACAGTGACACTCAACCATTTGCGATTCATTTTAGTTATCGCTTCAATAAAAAATGATGCTCAAAATTATGTCTTTTTAATGTGAACTGCAATAGCCAACCTTTAGTAATTACTATGAACTATTTAGTTCATTTCTCTAGATCAGGAGACTCAGGTGCTGTATTGCATCAAGATTTGGTTGTATGTGCACCCCAATGCAGTTCTAGATGACAATGATGCCTCCTGCATCTTGTAGGATGATAATGATCCTGTAGGATACATCAGCAGGATGTTGTAGGATACAACAACAGGAGTGCTGCAGCCAGGATGGGCAAGCATGTCACAGCACAGCAGTTTGCAGAGGAGGATGTGCAGAATGAAACGTTCTGCTGGCCTCATGGGGACACTTGAAGTCCAGATAACGCAGCAACTGGGCACCATTCTGTGGCCAAGGCCACTTATCCCACCTGTCTCTCCATGCAGAGTGATGGACCTGCCTCTGAAAGCAAAGGCTGCAGCTCCATCTGAGGGGTCTGCACCATCCCACACAGTGGTGGCCAATGCCTCCACCCAGATGGAGCTGCTTAAGAGACAGCATTCAGCAGAGGTCTTGACTGCAGGAAGTGCCTGGACCTTTTTCCTGTGGCACAACCAGCAGCAGACCTGCTCAGGTGGAGGAGCCACTCCTGGACCATAGAAAAGGTCAGGAGCCATCTAAGAGAGATAAGAAGGATTAAAGAGCACTGGGAATGGTGGGAAAGTCTCTAAAGCACAACATAAATCTCAATATGCCTCATCAATGTGTTCTCACAGCCCATAAAGCCGGCTGTACCCTGGGGTACATCTGAAGGGTGACCAGCGAGTTGAGGGAGGTGATTCTCCCCCTCTGCTCTGCTCTCATGAGACCCCAGCTGGAGTACAGTGTTCCACCCTGGGGCCCCAGCATAAGAAAGATGTGGACCTGTTGGAGCAAGTCTTGGGGAGGCGATGAAGATGATCAGAGCATTAGACTACCTCTTCTATGAAGACAGGCTGAGATAGTTGGGTTTGTTCAGCCTGAAGAAGAGACTTCAGAGATCTTAGAGTACCTTCCATTACCTCAAGGTGCTACAATAGAGGTAGAGAGGAACTTTTCCCAAGACTGTATAGTGATAGGACAAGGGATAATGGATTTAAACTGAAAGACAATAGCTTTAGATTAGATCTAAGAAAGAAATTCTTTACTGTGAGAGTGGTGAGGAGAAACTGTGGATGCCCCATCCCTGGAAGTGTTCAAGGCCAGGCTGGATGGGATTTGAGTAACCTAGTCTAGTGGAAGGAGTCCCTGTCCATGGTGGAGGATTTGAACTACATGATCTTTAAGGTCCCTTCCCAACTAATCCATTTTACTATTCTGTTTTTCCAGTGAGATATACAGCTGAAACCTCCTCCTCAATCTACTTCTGCAGTAGTTGTAGGTGAAAATGTGCTACATGCCTTGGTTGAATTTGTCTCCTATTAATTACTTACAACATCCCATGACAAGTACTGTATCTTTATTGCATATTGGTACCTGTTTATACAGCACCTGATGCAAAGGGTTGTGTTGTGTTGTTGGGAGCTGTAGTTGCTGCAGGCATAAAAATAACCAGCATTATTGGTTATAATAATCATATTAATGTTTCTGGAGTTCTTGGAGAAGAATAGGGAATATATTTTTCATCCCAGCTGATATTCCCATCTTAATTAAAACATTTATTAATGTCTAGGTTTGGGTGCTAGCTTTTAATGAGCACACTGTAACTAAAAATCCCTCATAAATATGTAAAGCACGTTGGGTTACTCCAAGTATGTCTAGAACCATAAAAATCATATTTTCTTAATGGCAGTACTAAAATATAATGTGCTCATAAATCTGTTTATATGAAAAATATGCAGAAACTAATAAACCATCCACAGCATTATGATTTCTGAAATTTAGACCCATCATCTGTGAAGGCACTGATTCCATGAAATAGTGGTATGATGTCTATGTTATCACAAACTACAGGGTATCACTCATTTTAATAAAATTATTGAAGATACATTAAAAATAAGAATAAAATATCCTAAAAAAATACTCCAGTGCATGTATTTCCCATATATCAAACTTTTGTATTTAAGGGTGAAGGTGTATTTCACCATAGTCATGAGTGGGTCACTTTTTTTTTTTTTTATTTTCAGAATTCATAGTATTTGCATTTCAGGTAGTGTCAGTAAGATAGTCATTCCTATCTGGAGGTTGTAATCAAGAGAAATCATTCCTGAGGGTGTAAAAACATTTGAGATTTCATATTTATTAAAGTGATGCATCTTCATATCTCTAGTTTTGATTAATGCTTTACACAAGGATGGAGCATGTGAATTTTTCTGGTATTTTTAGTGACTGTAATGATCTTTGATAAAACCTGTCCTACAGTGCCATCATTGTTATATATAATTCATCTAATAATTCTTTATCTGGCAGTGAAAAAGAAAAATCCTTTAAAAGGTTGCACAAGCATTTCAACAACTTTCTAGCCTAAATATATGTAAAACTGCTCAATTATATAAAATATTTAGCTGATATATGAATTATAAGTGCTTTCCTCAAGACTGAAAAAATCATGAACTTAGCTGATAAATGATGTAGTCTCTTAGGGATTTGTGCATTCTGTTTACAGGAGTTTCCTGGTAGCCCCATAAGAGTTGTATTTCGAAGCTGGACCATATATGAAAAAGTGGCAAAAGTGATTGCATGCTGAGTTAAAATATGTCAGTGATGATCTCTAAAAGAGTGATGTTATTTTGCATAGTTACAACCATACAGGATATTTTTCCAGCTGCTAATGACTTACATGAATTAGGAAATGCCTCTCATTAGACAAACAAACAACCAAACAATCCTCAACCACCCCCTGCCTTTTGGGTTGGCGTTTTTTAACCCCAACAAATCCAAAAAACCTCCCAACCTTAAAACCCTGGAGACATCACAGGACAAAGAAGATGGCTATGCTTTAAATGGCATAAAAATAATACTAGCAGGTTATATTTGGTCTTTGTGCTGGAATAACCTTGGGAAGAGTTTGCTGTAATGGGAGTGTCCTCTGCTGGTCATTTGACTTGGGTGGGAGCTTCTTTGAAGGTGAAAAACATTCATTAGGAAGAAGCAGCAGCTTGTGCATAAATTAAACCAATTTTCTACTCTCGCCTTTGGAACTGAAGTCTCTAGGCACCTTATGGCCTTTCCCTTCCTGGACTCAAATTTTACATACATATATGTATATATGTAGAATTACAATGAAAGAGATCAGGCAATTTAATTAGTTAATGTTTATAAATCTCTTTCAAGATGAAAAGAGCTCTATAATTGCCATGCATTATTAATTGATAATAATATTTGTTCAGAAATTGAAGTTGAAATTGGTGACATCATTAGTGTGCATAAATTAGCTTTTTTCTTAGTTTAATATATTTGCTAATTGGCTTTGCAAAGTTTTTTGCTGTTTTGGTCTGCAAGTTATTTAAAAGATTCAACTTTGACAGCTGGCAAAGAACAATTGAATATGTTATTAATGTAGCATAGGCTGTCAGAAGATACTGGGTATGAACACCATCATGGTTTTAGTTTAACTTAGGGGAACTCTGTAAGATTTCCAGTATGTCAAGTGGAAAGAAAATTACACAAATTTAGGTGGAACAGCAGCACATGTCTAGCCATACTCAATTCAGGAACTTGGAGGGGGAAGGGAGTGGAATAGAAAATCCACTCCTCAAAGTGGTTAAAAGATGTCTCCATTGTTTCCAGAGCTAAATGGAGGAACCTAGATGACATTTGTGGTCACCTTTATGAAAGAGTCCAGAATTCTTCCTAGGAAGGACTTTCATCTGGCATAAATATATGTTGCTTTGAACAATGCTCTTTGTGATTGCATCTTTTTTTTCTCATCCATTATATCACTGAATTTATGCATTGTAGTTTCTCCTGTGCAATGTATTAGGGTTTGAGCTAAGTCCCAAATTCCTCTGCTGACTTCCATTTTTTACCCTCCGGATTCACCTCCTTGGCTCAGATTTTGAAAATTGCCAGGACTTCACAAATGCCAAGTGGTATGTGACACATTTACCAGCTCTATATGGAGTATTTAATTTCTTTTTCTTGCATTTATACATTTAAAATTGGTACATACAGATGTCTTCCATGGGTTCACATCCGTCGGTTCAAATCCATTTCTGAAATTGCAGTACATAACTGTTGTGCACACTTTATGGCCCTTGGATATTTTCAGGACATCAGTTAATGGGCAGCATGGGAATTTGGCAGCAACATAACACAGGAATTTCTCTTTCCATTTGAAAACATGTAGTCATTTTCAAGAGGAAATGTGACTATCCCTATCAACCACTGCTCACTAGTAAAAACCTAGTTAATGCAAAACTGTAGCCTGATTGGGTGGAACAGGAAGCATGATTAATTTTTTGCTGTTTGCATGTTACCAGTTTTGTTGTCCTTTTGAAGACTATATGACCCATGAATGGGTTTACTGCTAGAAAATAACCACTTGCCACCAAGGCACAGTGGTGACACAATGCTGCTGGAGAGGGGAGTGTCCACCTCCTTAGCAGAAAATAGATGCCACTGAGCAGTATCTTCTTTGACCTGTAAGTATTTGACATATATACTCACATACTGACACAAAGTTCAGGTTGAATGGGGCTCTGAGCCATTGAGTTGAAGATGTCCCTGTTTATTGCAGGGACAAGGTGGCCTTTTAAGATCCCTTCCAGTGCAAACTACTCTGGAGTGACTGCATCCATGAACAAAGGAAAAGTAGTCATTTATCTAGACTTTGACATGGTGCCCCACAACATCCATCTCTTAAATTGGAGAAAGATGGGTTAGATGAGTGGACTGTTAGACTCATAAGAAAGTGGTTGGGTGGTCACATCCAGAGAGTAGTGATCAGTGGGTCAGAGTCCTGATGGACATCAGTGATCATCTCCCTCAGGGGTCCATATCGAGACCAGTATTTAATGTTATTGATGTTGTTTAATTTTTTCTTCATTAACGACAGATGGAAGAATTGAGTGAACCCTCAGCAAATTTGCAGATGACACCAGATTGAATGGTGCTGTTGACAGACCTGAAGGATGGGATGCCATCCAGAGGGACCTGGATAAGCTTGAGAAGTAGGCCCACAGGGATCTCATGAGATTCAAGCAAATGCAAGATTCTTCCCCTGGGTTGGGGCAACCCCTGGTATCAACCCAGGGGATGAACAGATCAGAGCAGGAAAGAAAAAAACATGAGGAAAGGCTAAGAGAGTTGGGTTTGTTCAGCCTGGAGAAAAAAAAAAAAAAAAAAAAAAAAAAAAAAAAAAAAAAAAAAAAAAAGGATTGCAGCCTTCCAATAGCTGAAGGAAGCCTAGAGGAAAGCTGGCTGTGGAACTTTTTGCAAGAGCATGTAGTAATGCGACAAGCAGCAATGGCTTCAAATTGAAAGCAGGTAAATTTAGATTAGATATTAGGAAAAAAAAATTCCTAATCACCTATGAGGGTGTTGAGGCACTGGCACAGGTTGCTGAGAAATGTTGTCAATCCCCGCAAGTACTTAAGGCCAGATTAGAGAGAGTTCTGGACAACCCGGTCTAGTAGAAGGTATCCCTGTCCCTGGAAGGGGGTTTGGAACTAGGTGATCTTTAAGGTCCCTTCCTACCCAAGCTGTTCTGGGATTCTATGATTCTATGACATGCAATAGCTGAGAGAGCCTCACTGCAGCCTGGGATACGAGGGAGCCTGGATTTTAACATTCTGTCAACCAGTGAGACATCACTGTTTGATGTCCCAAGTAACAGTCACGAGGGACACGATCAAAGATGTCTTCTATTCCCTCCTGGAAGACTCAGGACTCTTTTCTTGTTTTTAAAAGTTGTTGGTTTTTTCCCTAATATATAAACATAACATTCGAATGTCAAAGGATCTGATTTTTCTCCTATGTGTATTAGCATAGATTAATTTATGAATATTTTAGGTGGGAGAATTGTATTCTCCCCCATGGGTATGTGTTGCTTATGCTTAGGATAACTTAGTGATGTATTTTCAGGATAAAGGTTTTAGTTTTGCTATATGAGGTTTGATTTTGTTCTTGCTTCACTTTTGTTCCAGGATTTAAACATAGATGACTAAGAAGATATTGTTGCTGGACTTGAGACTAAGCTTAAACAATGAGCATAATGGAGTTACTTGTCATGGATTCTGTATAAAATAATTCCCCTATAGTTGAAGTAAGATACTTTTGAAAGGGAAGGTGAAAATGCAAATGCTTGGTCTAGAAGTTTTAAAACATATTACAAATATTGTAAGTAAAAATGAGGGCAAAAGGAGGCCCCTTTGAACTAAGGATGAGAACAAGAGGTACTACTGCCATTCCCACCCTCTTGTTCTGCTTCCTATGCAAACTCAATAGTTGTAGTTCATTACCACAGGTAGTTTAATCCACATTTAATTGCCTTATTCACCTTTAATTGCTTCCTGTCCCATCTTCTCTGCTCCTATTATCATTGAATATGTTTGGTATTTTTCCTCTTCTTTACAGACTTACTCCTACCTTCTCTCCTGTGCTGTCTCACCCACCTTTCTTTAGAGATAAAAGGTTTTTTGAATTAATATAGTTTTGCAAGCAGGAAAAGAAGTTCAATTGTGTAGATTATAATGACACATTTGAATTCAATGTTTTAATGTATATTTGTAAGAGCTAAAGTATTGTGGAAGGTCTGCTATGCCTATGAATATTCACTGGATGTATTCTGTCAATGGATAAATATAAATATAAAAATATAAAAAATATAAATAACCCCATGGATTCTGCCTATTTGCTTTTCACTTTCATGTTTGTTTTCCGGTTATTCTAGCAAACATGTTTGCTAGTAGGAATCTCTAGAAAATCCAGCAGGTTTTTGAAGGTTCCTCTTTAGGGAGCTGATCCTAGGAGTTAGGCCTACCCTGCCTATGAACAAAAAGTGATATTCAGTCAGAATTAACCACTGTAGCTGAAAGGTGAAACTGTAAAGATTCACAATAAACTGCTGCTGACTGTTCACAGGTTAAACAAATATGAGCAGAAAATAATGTGTAACTGGTGTAGAACAAATAATTTGTAGAAACATGTAAGCAACACTTGCCCAGTTTCAGTAAAAGAGATAATTAGTCAAAGAAGTTTGCTACCAAATTGCTGCCTATGCATTACAGATTTGAATTCACTGCTAATCTTTTGGAAAGAAACTCATGAAGAAAATACACTGCTTGAAGGAGGTGTGTGCAATTGTAAGCCTTGGGATAGTTTTAGAAGGATTTGAGATTGGTCAGAAATTCAAATCTAGTGTTCTTATTACTGATCTCTTATTCCTTCCACCATGTGACACCAAGGAGCTGAGATTAATCATGATGTTACAGGATTTGTCATATATGGCCTATTCTATGCTTTGTTTCTGCCTCATTACAAAAATGATGGGAAAAAAACCCTAGTTCTAGAAATGGTATTCTTTTGAGGGTGAAATGGTTCTTAATAATTTTACAGGTATATTAATATTTCTGGGATTGTGCACATGTGCACTGTAGGCTACTTACAGGTCTGTTTAAACACTTGATTACACAGCAGAAACAGTTTGTCCAGTCTGATGCTCTTCTGTGCTGCATGTTGCCTTGGCTGGTTGAAGACCCCCAGGGAGAATGTCATCTCAGGGGAGGGGGAAGCTCAGCCATTACTGAATTTACATATTGCCACTTTCTGCCTCTGGTATGGGACATGTTAGGGCTGAAATGAGCTGCAGAGATCAGAACTATTCCATTTCAGTTTCTGAGGGAATCTTTTCTGACAGCATGCTGGACAGCAGGGAGGCACTGTTCTGCATGTAGATTGCAGTCAAGGATATGTTTGCTGTAGGCTGATTTATCCTCTTGGGAAGAAGTTAACCTGTGGGCAGCACCATGCTGTTTTAACTAATTCCAGTGTCTCAGCTAGCTTATTTAGAGCTGGAACAAATACCAATGCACTACTCTGCAGGCTGCAATATTGATGTATGCTGGAGTGTGAAGTCTGAGGATCATTTTGACAGAAGCATAATTCACTTTCTAATATTTCTGTGAAATCAGGCTGCTGGGTCACAGCAAATGTGAAGGGATGCGTGAGACTGGGAGTAAAGATGGATATTTCAGATGAGAAATAGGGTTGCTGTTTGCTCTGGGTCCTGCACAGAACCTGGGTCTAGTGGGGTGGCTGGGAACCTGCTCCTCAGACCTGTGAGCCTCTGCCACATGAAGGAGTGGGAGATAGGGCAGCTGGGTCCTATGGAGCAAGATGGGTGCAGAAGTGCTGCTTTTCTGGTAGCTGATTGTTGTGGGCCACATTAGCTCTTTTCCACACTAAGTGGTGAAGGGGATTAACATGGCATGCTGCGTGGTGGGTGTCTCACTGTGCTCTCTCTGGGCTTGTGGGAAGAGAATGGCAGTCCCATCAAACTGAAGTGAAAGCAAGTCCTTAGTTTCCCTTGCCTCAGGGAATAAATACATAGCCAAAAGAGAGAAGAATGGAGGAAGGTATGTTAAGGGTTGGGGGAAAACCAAACCACTGTGATGTTTATATCACTGCAGTGATTTTGACATAGAAGCACAGAAACTGATTTCTTTATTTCTTCACCATCTGAGGCAAGATTTGCCTTGCAGTTTTATTGTGGATAAATTCACCAGGTGGATTTCCTTTCCTGGGAAGCTTTAGAAACACAGTAATTTTACAGCAGACTGGTGGATATTGCTTTCAAACTGTGTGTTATATTGCACACCTGGGTCGAACCTGTTCTTTTTATTACTATGACCCCAAAACATGATTAGTACATATCTAGCTTAACACTCGAGAGAGGTCAGTTGATTCTGTGCCCTGATCTGGTACTTAAATCAAAGCTAAAATCATTGGAATTACTATTATATTAGCTCTTGAAATTGAAGTGATCACTTCTGATCTCCCTATTACCATTTGCTGCATCTTCCTAGCACAATGATTTGCTTTTTATATTTTGTTTAGATTTCTTATGTGTAAATTAATTTATACAACATTTATTGCAGTTTTACCTGGAAGCTGCTGCTAGGTATATGGATTTTTTTTTTTTTTTTTTTAAATGTAAACAATCCAGCCTGGCTTCTGGGAACTTTCAGGAGAAAGTTTATGGCAAAAGCCAGTTAGGAATAAGTTTCTTTTGCACTGGAAAGTGGAGCCATTGCAGGTACATGTTTCCTTGCCTCACAGAGAACTGGCAGAGTAGTTACACTGAACAGCACCCCAAGGCTGCTTGACAGAGGGGTTACAGTGACCTAAATGACACTGTACCCTGACTTCTTTTTTTGGAGCACAACCTTGTAAATCTTAACATGTTGAGACCATTGGCTATCTTATTATGGTAGCCAATATGTTCTTGTAATATCCAGGCCAATTCTGCCTGGAAACATAGATAAATTCAGCAAGTTGCAAAGATGGTGAAAAAGCAATTTTTCCTTTCCTCCCATATTACACTGGGCAGAATCTCAGAAAACTGGAGGTTTTTCAAGTTGCTTGAAAACAGTGAAGTTGTTTGAGGGACTCATTGAAACCATGAACTTACAGATAACTGGAGTTCTTAGAGCATGTGATATCACTAGTAACTAGCTCCCAGGCAATCCTATCGAGTACTTTGAAATCAATAGAAAATTTAATGTTTGGGGGTAGCTGTGTGTGACCCAGTGAAATTCTTTAAGGTCTTGCATTTGTTCTGGTTGTGTTAAGCACTTTAAGATACTCTGGGCGATCATATTGCACATCTACTGAAGTTTCCAAATGTTTGCCGCAAGCAATACCAGAGAGACTACATTGCAGAAATCTGGTCTGAAATCAACTGAAACATTTTTAGCTGGCATGAGCCTGAGTAATACTGTTAAATGGCATTGAAAAACTGCTGTGCATACATTAATTCCAGACAATGTGCACATTATCTTAAAAAACTCCCAGTTCCAGAAAAGAAGATTACATGAAAGATTATTCAGCAACAATATGAACAATGATGCTTTTCCTTCTTTTGCCATGCAATAAAAAGATGGACAAAGTACAAAGCCAACTATCATTGGGAAGATATGTACGTGTCCTGAATTAGAATAGGCCCCAGGTGGATGGTAGCATCTACATAGTGATCAGATCCCAGACATTTATTCGTATGTCTGGGATGTTGTTTTGATGAAGGGATTTGAGTGTTTCTGGCTTCTGGGAGATAAGAGATGCCTACAGCTGTTGGAGAAGACAAGTCTGAATTCTCTTTTTGAAGGCTATTTTTTTCACCTAGCAGCTATTGGGTTCCTGAACTGATGCAGTGACTGTTTCAGCCTTTTCTGGTTCATGGAGAGCCTTCATTCTTGTGGCTTTTGAAGAGAGAATGATAGGCTTACAGTTCTCCCAAATAGCTCTCCTTGCATATAGTTAATGCTTAGGGTTTAATTTGGTGTTTAACATCCTTCTAGTAAAGCCTAGTGCAGGAGTGCCCACAACATTCGTCATGGCTGTCCACTCTTTTGTAAGGCAGCTGCTGAGCTCTGCCCTCTGACAGTTTGCCACAGGATTGGCTATCACACTTTCCATACACAGATTCATTTCTTTTCTGGTCTTTCTACTTGCTTTATCTATAAATCTTGGGTATTTCTTCTCAAGGTTAGGCTATTTTGGGCTCTGGACTGAGAGGTGACTGAGAGGAGAGCTCTTGCATTACTGATAGAAAGAAGTTCCTTCGTTCCTGCATCCATTTTTGTAGCTATCTGGGAGGAAAGCAAGAGGATTGATCACATATTCAGGAGGCGTGTGTACAGATGGGATGCAATTTTGATTAACCTTCCCTGCACACATAAAGAGCCTTTTTCCTTCAGAGTCATACACCAAACAGATGGTTTTATATGTGAAGTGGATTGGTTTAGTTTCTATAGAAGGGTTTTAATTTATTGAAATTTTGTTAAATTAACTGGTTTGCAGATTTTGTACTTAATAATACAGTTGTGTATGCCTTGTCTCATACCAGTAAATACTTCCTATCATGGTTCCCTCAGTTGCATTCAACCTAATTCCAGTGCTTAACTTGAGCTCTCTCTTGGTTTAATTTTTGACATCTGCTTGAGAGGAGAGACAGTGATAAGCTCTGCCTACCATAACTAAATTTATTTTCCTTTGTGACTAATGGGGAACAATTATAAAAAGTCTATCCACTCTGCATCCTGCCATATAGCCCTTCTCACATGATGGTGGGTGATCCAAGTGGTCCCAGGTGGGTGATCCAAGTGGTCCCAAGTGAATGATCCAAACCCAAGGATCTCAGGTGAAAAATGGCATCATTGCTGCTGCTGCACCACTACTGTGATGCTAACAGTGGTTTTCACTTCATCTAGATTTTATGCTTCTTAGAGAAAGACAGGTCAAAGAAAGATTTAGTTAGGTTCTAAGTGGGTGTATCCCTCTAGATGAGCCTCAAGATGGTTTTAGGTCGGACATAGTTACCAATTTATTAGAATGTATGCTTTGAGTATGTGTTAAAGATGAAGATAACATCTAGACTAAATTAGGAGAAAGAATTTAATTTAGACATCTGAAGGCTTTCACAGTTTAGGAGAACCTGCAGAACTGTTAGACTGGGTGATTCTGAGGCTTTAGATTTTAGGTGACAGGTGATATCCCAAATTAGTTGAGATTAGGTAGATTTCATTTAACATTGCTTTTATTGTGGTTGTTTACATAGCATCTGATAGTGTTAAAAAACTTGATTCATGCTCATGAGCTAAGCTTCATGTATATGACACTGAGATCTTGGAGGTTAAACATCTTGCTCTTCATCACACTGGTATGTGCCTATGGCAAAGCAGAGAGTTTAACCAAGTCTTAAGAGCCATGAATTGTTGCCCAAACCAGTCACCTTCTGACCTGCAAAGGGCAGCAAGCAACTACTGCTCTACTAAGTTTTTTCATTTGCAGCTCCTCTTTTTCTTAGAATTAAAGTGTATTCCTTTACCAGTTTCTTTCTGTGTCCTATTTCTGCAGCTGGACCTTCTGACATGTTACCTACATATCTCTGAATTATGTACCAGGCATTAAACTGTCAGAGGCTTCTTCAGAAAATTTGGCTGGAGGGCATAAACTCCCTTCCTCTCTCACACCTTTCACTGGCTTTCTGTGGGGATTGTAGAATAGCTGAAAATAATGTAGTAAAATGCTATATGTAAGATAATATAGTAAAACAAGGAAGAGTATGGTAGTGAATGATTCTTATAGGCAAGCTGAAGACTTTGGAGGCTTTTCTGGGTGCTGCATAGCTACCTTTAGTAACTATGGCTCAGTGGAACGTAAACCCACAAGCCAGGAAAACATTAGCACAATAATTTGTGGGTTATTTGGACAGAAACATGAGTAAGTTGATGATGTAATCTATTGGGAAGTAAAAAAAAAAATCATAAATGGCATCTCATTGATTTTGGTATTTTGCTAAGAATATAGCAGTGCTGGGAGCTTGATTTTTTTTTCTCCCTAGAAATATGGGGTGCCAACCCAGAGATGTCTTCAATATGTTCTGAGAGGGTTGTGAAAAATATCAAATTCCATTCTTGAAATCAAGCTTGCTGCTTGTGATAGAGGAAGGTACAAATATATGCATTCACATAGGGCAAAATACTTTGGGAAATGCTCTGGGTGCTAGAGCACAAAGCTGCACACTGTGGGTGGTAGAGCTCAAAGATTCAGTGAGCATGGAGGTGTGTTTGATCAGATTAAGGAAATCAAATATTCCAAATCAAACTCTAGAAATTACTTGAAAATACTAACCTCTCTTACTTATGCTTGTCATTCAAAGCTTTGCAGACCAAAGTGTGTCCTTACTGAAAGGTAATAAATATGTAGTTGCAGAGCAGCAAAAACTGGGAATTGTAATAAAAGCAATGACATTTTGAGAGTTATTACTGGGAATGATAATATAAATACCAGTTTGCAGATGAAAAAACTGGGGGGCAGGCCTATTTACCACACCTGGTAAACTGAAAGAGAGATCCTGAGAGTCCTGGTTTTCACTCTGGGCTCTGACTGCTACCAGTTTGCCTTCTACTGTAGAAGAATAACATTCTAATTTACATTATTTGCTGTGCAATAATGTAATAGTGAATAAGCAGATCTTTCTTGTAGCAGCAGAAGGCAGGAAATGGAAAGGAAATGGTGATCTCTTTTGGTCTCCAATGTTTCCTGGTTCTATTTAAGCAAAAAAGGTTTTATTTGTTCAAGATGTGTAGAGCAATATGTAGGCAGAAGCTACGTTATGTATGAAATTCTATTTTCATTCTGATTTTACCAATCAGCATTGAGTTCTTTGTTAATTACCTAAAAATTTTTTGGAGATGATGGTAGATATAGGAGACCTATGATAATAGGAGGATGTTGCCATAGACACAACTGTTCAATATGACACTGGGACACTGCTGCGTGAAGAAACCCACTGAAGTTGTATTTCACAATGTCCTGAAATTATGCAGTTGTGAAAAATTAATTATAAACCTTTCACTGAAATACCATGATGTTGATTCTAAAATATTCAACAAGCTATTTCAGTGCAGAGGGCTGTCAAATGACAGAGAAAACCAATGCATCAGAAGTACTGAGATATGTTTAATAGGTGGCCAACATTTTTTGAGCATTGCACAGCTTCATTATGGGGTTTAACAGCTTCACATGTAGCTTTGGAATTTCTACATCTATTTCAAAACCCCATCTCATTAATTGGCATGAAATGCCACTATTTATAGAAAACATAGGGGAAGAAGCAGAGAACAATGCAAAACAGAAATATAAAATGACAGTTTTCTGTTACAGGCAGTAACAACTGTGGAGTTGAGAGTGTTTGCAGACTGTTCCAGTCTTGTGCTATTTTTTTGTGCCTGTGAATTAGAAGATATGTCTGCATGTGGTCCAGAAGAACTTGGCTATCAACTAGCCTGACTTCCTGGCCAGGAATTCACTGGAATCAGCAGACAACAATTGTCTGCCTGTTTAGTGTACTTTGTGGTTTGGTTTGTTTTTCCAGAGCACCACATACAGCAACTGCAGCCATTAATTAGCAGATTTCCAATAAGTGTTTAAAGAGATATATTCTTGTTACAAAGGTAAACTTATAAATGCACATAAACACACTCTATGTCAACCGTTATTTAATTCTCAGTTCCTTACTGCAGCACAGGTTTGTGAAGGGCCAGGCATCGTCAGAGGTGGGGAGATAAGCTAAATTCCTGTGCTGGTTTGGTAGAGGATGGAAAAAAGCCCTTCCTATGGTGTATGTTTATTTTATTGACTTCACTTACTTCTTTCTCTTCAGACTCTGACTTTTAAAAAACAATAGCTGTATTGCATCTCTCTGGCTCACAAAAGACTAACCCAATTGCATTCTTCTGTTTTGTAGACATGAGTCACCTCTCACGACAGATTCTCCTATCCTCCCTCCTTGGGAAAATCCTCTTAAAGTCCAGTTTGACTTGTCTTACTGAGTCAGTAACAACTCTTAGTAGCTTTTCTTTGGTTCTGATTGGCAAGTGCAGCCTGAAAGTTCTCTTGCTCACCTGCCCTTCCACTGAAGACCCACACAGTATTTCTATCATCTATATCACTCTGACCTCCTCTGCAATCCTTCCCACTTTATATACTTTCCATCATTTTTGCAATGTTTATAGCAGTAAGCTCCACGTAAGAGTTTTCCAAATCAGGAAACCACATTTTGATTGAAGTTACCCAATAACTGCAAATGTATATGAAGTTGTTCAGATGACAGTATTCTTGTGTTCAGAATACTTGTTGACAATTGCATGATGCTCTTACACTGTATTCAATGTTCTGGTAATTGTGACTGAACAAATATTCACAAACACTTCTTATAGCACATTTCAATATATGAACTACAATTTGAGTGTAGTGATGAAAAGGGGATAGAAAAAGATACTTTCAGACTTTATTCCTGTGCTTTTGTAGAGCAGCTATAGTAGAACCGATAACCTGCCAAAAGAAAAACAGGGAGCATTAACTCTTTAGGTTTACATACAAAATCAGTATTGTGGCATGTGCATTAATGTTTATTTTTTACTTTAAAGAACATCAGTGAAATTCCTTGAAGTTGATAAGAAAGTTGGTCTTAGTGTTGGCTTTAGTAGATGCAGATTTTCCTTTAGCATGTATCATACTTTATTCTGATTTTATTTATTCTTGTGGCCAGATTCTCATATTTTATAGGACTGTAGATATTTATGACCCCATTAAAATGAAAAAGGTTACTTGTATTATGATTGACGTAATACAAGTAGACTCTGATTTTGTTTTCCTAAGAGATTTGATGATGTTTTTAGTTAATGTGTGAAATGGGGCATGCTTCTTTGAGTTAAGAGGGCTGCAATTTCTAAAAATATTTAAATAAAGTATTAAAAGAAAAGAAAATGCTCCTCTTGGATAAATATTGCTCTAGTCAATTGGTATTCTGCTGTCAGCATGCATGTCTTATTCAGTCTTGTCCTCCATGCAAAAGATATACTGACCCTGTGTACTACGCTGAGACTAATTTTGCATATAGAAGTATTAACAAAATGTTTATAGACATCCCCATAGCCAGAAAGATTAGCAGAAATATTTAGCTTTTATAAATAGAGAGGAAACAGTGCTAAAGTCAGCTTCCTTGTGAAATATCATCAGATTATAGCAGTAATTTAATTTTACAAGATATTTGACTGAAGACATTCTCTGAATTTATCTGATCTCCACTGCATGTGACTCAAGGGAGTATTGAAGTGAGAAGAGGACATGCTTGGAAGAAATGTGCAAAGCATTGTATTTTAAAAGGAAACTTCTAACTACTTGGAAATAATAGAACTCCTTAAATAATATTGGTCTAAAAAGAGTTCTTTTACTGCTGTGAAATAATAGAAGTACTTAAATACTAGCAGTGTAAAAAGTTTCTAGTCAGATGTAAATTTGCTGAAAATATTTTGCATCTCTTTCTCTTGGACCTAGAACAGCAAAACATGACAATACTTATTCAGTCAGTGCATGTGGAACATCCCTACACCATCAAAAATAAAAAACACCCACAAAACTTCTTTATGATGATGCCATTAATTACAACCCCTATAACTGCTGAAATTTGTCTTCTCAACACCAGTTTTAAGAAGCTCCATGTGAAATTCTCAATTCCCTCTACAACTTTCTTGTAGGCCCCACTATGTACTGAAAGCCTTCAGTAAGGTCTTCCTAGAATTTTTTCTTTTGCAGGCTGAACAGCCCTGACTCTCTCAGCCAGTCTTCATATGAGAGGTGCTCCAGCCCTCCAAACTTTATGGCCTCCTCTGAACATGCTTCATCAGCTCCTCATCCTTGGGCCCCAGAGCTGGATGCAGCACTCAGGGTGGGGTCTCAGGAGGGCAGTGTAGATGGGGACAAAATCACGTCCCTCAGTCTGCCTGCTGGTCATGCTTCTGATGCAGCCCAGGACAGGGTTGGCTTTCTGGGCTGTAAGTGCACATTGTGGCTCATGTTAATTTATCTATCCACCAGTGATCCCAAGTCCTTCTCTGCAGGGCTTCTCTCAACCCATTAATCCTGATACTGGTGATTGCCCTGACCTAGGTGTAGCATCTTGCACTTGGCCTTGTTGAGCTTCATGAGATTTCCATTGGCCAATTCCTCAAATCATGTCAAGGTTCCATTTTATGGCACCCCTTCCCTCTAGCATATCAAATGTACCACTCAGGTTAGTTTCATGTGCAGATTTTCATTGTCATGCTGGTTAGGTCATTAATAAAGATACTGAAATGTGCTGGTCCCAGCACAGGCTCCAGAATACCACTTGGTAATGATCTCAATTTGGACATTGAGCCATTCACTGCAACTGGCCATCCAGTGGATTCCTTATCCATCAAATAGCCTATCCATAAAATCCATATCTCTCTAAGACGTGTGTGGGACCCTGTCAAAGACTTTATTGAAGTCAGGATAAATGATACCAGTTTCTCCTCCTTTATCCAGCAGCACAGTCACTCCATCACTTCATTGTAGAAGGCCAACAGATAATTTAGGGGTTTTTTGCATTTATTTGTTCTGAAGCTGTGTTGGATGTCTGGAATCACCTTCCTGCCTTTCATATACTTTGGCATAGCTCCCAGGAGGATCTCTTCCATTATCTTATCAAATACAGAGGTGAGGCTGACTGGCTGGTAATTCCTCTGGTCGTCTTTTTTATTCTTTTTGAAAATTGGTCTGATGTTTCCCTTTTTCCAGTCACTGGGTACTTTGCTGTGACATTTCAAATATGATGCAGAATGGTCTATCAACTGCACCAGCCAGTTTTCTCAGGACCATGGGATTCATCTCACTGACTCCCATGAAAGTATTTTGACTTGATGGGTAAAAGAGGAGCTGAAGTAAGGAATGAAATAATTGGTAAAACTCTACAGGAAAAGTCCCAATCAGTCATGGGAAGGGTTTTTGCTGAATTTATTGTTGCTGCTAGTATGTTTTTAAAGTATTTGTCAGAGTATTTTATTTAGAGTTGGGATAGTACTAGAAGAAAAAGTATCTAGGTTGGCTAGGTGTTTCAAAATGTTGGGAGTCACAGGTTCTGGAGGAGATACAGATGTAACATTCATCACCAGTTTACTAGTTTTCTTGGAGATAGGCTTCTCAAAAAGGTTTTTTGCTCCTTCATGCTTATAGTATACTCATTTTGAATATTATTTCCTTTTTTAAATAAAAAATAGATTGCTAGCTTTAGCACATTATTAGGGTGATTAGACCTATTCTAACCTGTCTATTCTTTACTGAGCCTAATAGTTTGCTTTTAACTCATAAGGCTTCTAGAAACATCTTGATTTGTCATTTGAAATCAGTAAAACAGAAAATTACACTAATTGCCTTGTAAATAGTTTCCCTCATTAATTATCCTTTACTTTCAAATGCTATGCAGGCTTGAAATTACTTTTCAAGAGCCAGCCAAATTTAAGCATTTTTAAAACAAGGTGTTTATCTCACTGATAAGATTTCTAGTTGAAGTTTTTAAATATATTAAGCTGATAACTGTTGTCAATGGAATGAAGAGGAATATTTAGATCATGGCCAATGAATATCCATCCATGTACTCTGTATTTTAAATTCAAACACTTTGTTTGTTTAATGAAAATACTGTCTACATAAAAGAAACGCCAAAAAAACCAGCTCTACGCATGTATTTTCATGGAGACTTGGGTTGTTTCCAGTGCTACAAAAATTTTTTATTATATTTCTTAATCTAACTATAGGTTCCCCTTAAATCATTTCCTCAACTAAAATCGCAGTACAAAGAGTAAAATACTAAGTGTTTTGACACACATGGGTCTTTATCAAGTACAGTTCAAAATCCAGTTGTTCTTATACAAGTTTACAATGAGAGATTTAATTTTAATTTTTTTTTTTTCTTACAAAAAGACTACAGCAATTTCCTCAGTGAAATTGCTGGAGGTTTATTTTTAAGTACTGTAATAAATGCAATTGAACTTTATAAGTTCATTCCTTCTTCATTCATGCTGTTACCATGGAAATGTGGATTTTATGCTTAAATGAATAAGCTTAGTTCATAAATTATAGTTCATAAATTATAAAAGTAAAATGTTAATTCATAATTGGGGAGTGCTGGAAATCACGTCAAGATAGGCATCATTTTCCCCAGGTTTCATTTTTCCCCAAGTTTTTCAAACAATTGCAGTATGTTCTTCTTTTGTGCAGAAAACAAGCATAGGCTTCTAATAATTTAGGCTTCTAGTAACTCAAGTTTTTTGACTTTTGTTGATTTGGTGGTGTTTAGTCTGGAGGAAATGAGGATGAGAAGGGATCTTATTTCTCTCTACAGCTACCTGAAAGGAGGCTGTAGTGTGGTGGGGTCAGTTTCTTCTCCCTGGTAACAAGTTGCAGGACCAAAGAAAAAGGCCTCAAGTGGTACCACGGGAGGTTTAGCTTGGATAATAGGCAGAATTTCTTTACTGAAAGGGTTTTCAAGCATTGGAACAGGCTTCCCAGGAAAGTGGTAGAATCACCATACCTTGAAGTACTCAAAACATATGTGGATGTGGCACTCTAAGAAGATGGTTTAGGGGTAGATATGGTGGTGGTGGTGCTACGTTGATGGCTGGACTTAATTATTTTAGAGGTCTTTTCCAACCTGAGCAATTTTATGATTCTGTGATTTCCATAGTAAGAATAAAAGAGCAATTGAAGCAAAGGCTGTATTCTATTAATGAGAGACTTTGAAGTTGGACAAGCATTTGCTAAGAACATTCTATGTGTGGTTAATCTTCCCACAGCAAGAAAAACAGGCTAGATAATCTCCTAGGGTTCCAGGATTCCATGGCCTTTAATATGACTGTGAATGGAAATACCTTTTTGGAGGAGTTATCATGGGGATTCAGGTCAAGGAGAAAGGCAGATCTTCTCTCTTATTCACAAAGCGAAACACATATTGTGGAGACACGTTATTAATCAATTTGAGTGAAATCCAGGAAACTCAACTGGGGCTCTTCAGAGTCAAAAAAGTCTTTTCAGCCTGGGTGTCTCAATTGAGGCGTTAAAGAGGTCATGTCATCTCAATCAATTGCATAGAATGAGGTGCAAAATAAACTTGATCCATGAATTACAAGTACAGGAGTGGAAAAATAAGATTTTGAGTAACTCAAGATGAAGCTTAATCCAATTCCTTCTTTCTCAACCTCTGTTGCTTGTTTCTCATTATTTTCTTTTAGAATGATCAGGAGAAGTGAGGAAACATATCCTGGAAAATTCACAGTCATAGAAAAGACTCGCAGGATGAGGCCATTCTTCACTAATTTTTTATTTATCATTTGACCTTTATTTATTTATTCTTTAGATTTGTTTATTAGAAATGGCTTTATGACTGCATTTACAAAATACTGGCTGCAAAGCCTGGTTTATGAAATATGTATAAGTTTTAATATTGAGAAGGAAGTATTTTCTAAGTAAATTATGTTTTTGTTATATATCTGATCAAAACCTTCCTCAATGCAACCACATAATACAGAAAGCAAAAGCTGGGACTTTAGGAGGAAAAGTATTAAATGCTCAAAAATCAGACAAATGTAATAAGAAGATTGTGCAGGAAAAAAGAACAGAAAGTTTTCAGGGAAAACTGTGGTTTA
The DNA here is from genome assembly GCA_013401135.1 of Cettia cetti. Lineage (NCBI taxonomy): Eukaryota > Metazoa > Chordata > Aves > Passeriformes > Sylviidae > Cettia > Cettia cetti. Next base: position 128,656 of record VZUI01053868.1, read on the forward strand.
AGTTAAATCAGCCCAGGGCAAGGTCTTTGGTGTTTACTGGTCTGGAAGTGAGCAAGAATTTTTGACACAGCAACTTACGCATCAGAATGCCAGGATATCAGAGAGCTGCTTACAGTACTGGAGATGAGACTTGGTAAATAATCTATTCAGCCTTTTTATTTCTCTTTGTGAAAACTTTAAGATATTCTGAGTTCAAGCTGCTGACGTAGTTCCTCTGTCTATTATGTTTTACTAGGCTTTTCTGCAGTGGACAGCCTAAGAAAAACTTCTTTCCAACTGGAGCTTTGTTCCACATTCTTCTTTCTGCAGTTGTTTCCAGATGCCCCATAGATTCAATCCACTGTTTCCAGTCAATATTTGCCATCTGCAAACTGTAGGCCCTACAGCACCCCAGACCTGCAGTCCATATCAACAATTCCTTCAATATCCCACCCCTCAATGTGGGTATCACTGTAAGGAACTTCTTGCAGATGTGGAAAATAACATTTTTTATGACAATTTAAAGTCTTAGAAATGGGAGAAAAAGTAAAATCATTTCAATTTAGAGCTCCTGTGCCAAAATCAGAGTTATTTAGGCAATGCAGGAGTAGGGTGCTATATAGATTGCATCACTGGAGCGTGCAAAGACAGGAAGTGAAGGAGCCAGAGTGCCATGACTGCACAAGCCAGTACCTCCTGCGAAGGAGAATTACACCCCTGGCTACTCCAAGTCAGTGACGCAGATTGTCAGTGTTGATACTAATAAGCATTGCATGGCCTACAAATAGCCTTACAAACATCCACCATTGAGCCCAGTTTCCGGCAGACATCCACTCTTCCCTCTTTTGGAGGACAGGAGTGTCATTTCTCCCTCTGTCCACTCAGAAAGCAATGCACCCTCTTCCTCAGACCTTTCCCCCTCTAATTTCTCCCTTTTTTCATAGCTAATCTTTGCTTTCTTTTTGATCATCACAGGGTGATCACAAAATCTGTGTCATTGCAGTGAGTCTTTTCAAGACCAGCTTAAAATATTTACCCACAAATGTGCTGCTTGAGTGAAGTGGGGCACATTGCACTGTCATAAAGCAAATCCTGGAGAGCGTTGGTTTCTTTACTGTGTTTTTAGTCTATTGTTTCTATTGGTACTCTCTTTTAAAATGCCACCCTTTCCATCATGCCTGGAAAAAACAAACAACTCAAACTTGAAGAAGCTTAGGTGCCCGAGGATGAAAAATGTTATTCTGCAGTATGGTTCTAGTGTTATCCCAGAGAAGTGGTGGATTCTTCATCCCTGGCAATGTTCATGGCTAGGTGAGATGGGGTTCTGGGCAACCTGGTCTAGTGGGTGGCATCCCTGCCCTGGGGATTGGATCTAGATCATCTTTAAGAACCCTTCCAGCTCAAACCATTCTGTGATTCTGTGGTTCTGTCAGCTCTATGCTGGTGTAGTGTCATGGCACTGTGGGGGGTCCTTGAGCACAGCTTCATGGCACAACAGCCACAGGGCATTCCCACTACTGGTACTACTACTATTGCTGCTATTGCTGCTGCTAGCTCCTGGTGCTCTTCTTCTGGGCAGTGATGGATGCTGCAAGGGACTGTGCCCTCCTCCCTGCTCTGAAGCAGACTGGCCTCAGACCCTCCTGAGATCAAAATCTCCAATGCAGCATGTTCCCTCTGTTCTCTTTGAACTTCTGCAGACAACCAGGGTTTCTTTCCAAGTGCTCCCTTCTGCCCTTCTGAAGGCACAGGAGCAAAGAGTAACAATGGAATTTCACAACTCAAGATAGTAGCTCCAGTTTCTGTTATCTAAGAATATTCAGGTCACCAGTTGTGTGTTTTTTTAAAGAGGGTCTGTAGTATGGCTCCTTTGGACTGTCTCTCTAATAGTTTTATTCTTAACCCATTTTTTCAAATGGAATAACTTCTTTCATCTCTAGGGATTTCCCTAAAGAAGCCCCGAGCTCTTCAAATGTCCTGCTGGTTTTTGGCATGTCTGGATAACTTGGGCAGAGCTTTTTCCCCACTTATTTTTGAAGACTGTATCTTTAACTGTAAATATCACCAATATATGATGCCTTTGAGTAGCTGTTAAGTCATCATAAAATACTGTATGTCCTTGATGACAATGCTTTCTTTAACAATTAGGCTGCTGTGATAAGAAATGTCTTGGCAGAGGTGAACAAGCCCTGCAGGGATCTGCTTGTGTAGATTACCTGAAGTAGCCCCTGATAAATGTTTTGGGTTGGTCTGCTAGCAAAGTAATACCTTGTTGGCTGCTACAGAGGTCTCAATTGTCTGGCAAATTCTCACATGCCTCACAGTTATTACAGGAAGCAACTAGCACATGCATTTGGGTGTCTCTTTCCCCTTTTCAGTATTATGAGGGTCAGTCTGCAAATCCCTAGATAATTTTTCCTCTTAGATGCTCAGGAGTCATGGGAGTTTTTTCTGGATGAAGACTTTGGGACTGCATTGCTTCTTATTTTCTTAAATGAATCTGAAGTTTTATATCCAGGTAATCGCCCAGAAATTGTATTGTTATGCAGCCTTGCTTTCTTTTAGTGACATTTCCCCCATGTTGGGTTTCCTTGCCTGAACCCAAAACCATTAACTTTTTTAGGGTTGAGAAAAAAAAAAAAAAAAAAAAAAAAAGTTGTTTTGAAGACCTTGCTGACTGAAACCTTGCGCAATTCCTCGGCAGAAAGAAATCTCAAATCTGATTTTCATATGCAGCTACATGCTTGCCTGAACCTTGCCTCACTTCTCAGGACTGTGCATCTTTTCACCTTTGCTTTTTGAATTGCATTTCTCTGTGGATCAGAATTCCCCAAGATCTGTGATTTTTTTTTTTAAATGACTAAGATAACTAATTTTAATTTTAGTGTACTGTACTGCAAAGTAAATCATGATTCCTTTGACTTTCTATTCACTTGAAGAATGACAAAAAAATTTCTCCTGTGCTTTTGCTGAGCAACACATTATTATGTTTTAGCTTATATGATGGATGTTGCTGTAGCCAAAGTCTGAACCACCATAAGTTTGGGATACTCCAGCTTTCTGAAGTATGACATCTAGACCCCAGCTTCATTACTAACAAAAATTGCAGAATTAGGTTTAAAACCAAGGTTTAACTCTTTTGTTGTGGAAGTTATTGTTTATGCCAAAAAGACTTGAATTACTAATTACTTAATTTGTATGACAGATGGAGCTGGGGATCAAATTAAGTAGCTGTCTTGGGCTATGTTACAGAGCAGCATCTAGCTTTAAACACGACTGCCTTTTTCGTTCCTAAAAAAAGGCACAAACAATGACAAGCTAAAAATAGCTGTTCTCTTGGAGTTGACGACAGTTTCTGAGAGCTTGTCTTTAGGAAGATGTTGGAAAAAACCTTGCTGTCTTTTCCCCTCCCCCTAATTCGTCTTTAAATGCACAGCTTTCTGTTTAAGCTTGTTCACCCCATTGCACACAGAAAGATACCCACTGATTTGGTTAAGACTTCAGTGTTTGTGAAGATTTCCAAGGGGGTTTACATAAAACATTTAAAGAAATCTAAAAGCCACTGCAGATATTTCTATTAAGTTATGCTTATCCTACGCAAATTGCTCTGTGCTGGTAGAGGAGGTAGTAAAGCCTCTTTCACTCTTTGCCTCCCACAGTATCTGCTGCAGTGGAAAAAAAAAAAAAAAAAGCAGTCTTTTTTCTGGTTTTATTCCCGGAGATTACTTCATAACTCAGTACTGATATCAGTGGTTTCCGGTGCTGTAAACAGAGTTGAGTCTTTGACTTTGTGTCCCTACAGCCCAGTAAACAATCAGTTAATTCGCAGCATCCCAGTGGTTGACAGGAGTGAGAGAAGTGGTTTGATTTTTTTTTTTTTTTTTTTTTTTTTTTTTGTGCTTGTGAATTAAAGCTTTGCCTTCTGGCTAGGTTCTGAGTTCCCTCGTTCTGGAAGATATTGGAGCATTTTGAATTCAGAATATGTAGTTACAAATGTGAGGGCACAGACTTCTTCCAGGATTTTTATGCTTTCATTTTAATTTTTCTTTGTGTTTCTAATCCGAAGCAAGCAAGAGAACAGTTTAAAAGCAATGTCCAGTGCCTGAGCTGGGAGCACAATGCAGTTCAGGATATTTAGAGCTAGTCCACTGCATTTTTATTAAATGAGAGGGAAGGAGTAGGTGGGACTTTTTATTTAAAAATAGATTAGCACAGGGAACTGAACTTGCATTTGAGGAAACGTTAATAAGCCAGCCAGCCATTGTCCTTAATCAGAGACTGTATTTGTAAGTAGAACATGTTGAATCTGTCATGATTGATGACGTTGTCTTTGTTAAAAGGGATGCTGCATCTTTAACAAGAGCAAACAGAAGCAGTGCAGAATCTACAGTGAATTTGAGACTTGGAAGAGAAACCTTTCTTCATTTTTCTGTGTATAACGTTTGTAAAATATTGAATAGGAAAACATCAAAGCCGGGGGGAAATATAAGTAACTCACTGCGTACGTTTTAATTCCTCACCTTTCCCCCGGGTGAGTTCCCCCTCCTTTTTCCCCCCTGAATTTAAAATGCTGGAAGGAAAAGCAACTGAGGTCCAAGTTTCAGATGCTGAATTCTCTGCTAATTGAAATCACTGGGCATATTTCTATATATAGTCGCTGAAGAGATATGTAGCTTTCACTCAGTGCCTTCAAGACATGTCTTTTTGTAGTCAGAAAAACAGAGATCAATGCATTTTCAAACTGACAGAGGGAACGGATGCTCCTTAGTAGCACATGCTCGGGATCGTGTGTGTACCGTTTGTGCAGAGCAGAGACGCTGAATACTGGTCCATATGCTCCTTGTTTACTGCAATGTTTTTTGCATGTTACTGTGCACTCCGGACTAATGTGAAGGTAAGAGGGGATGAGACAACAATTTGGCAGGAATGTAAATGTAAAACCAGCTGCAGAAAATGTCTACCTTGTGTTGCTGAGTACTTTGGAATTGCTGGCTGAACAGGCATATTATTACAGGTGGTTGTGGAGGCTTTGTTTTATCGCTGTCTGTGTGGCTAAAGCATAGAAGCATGTTTGAATTTTGCAATTTAGCAACCTTCAGTTTTTAACTGCTTGCAGTTCAGGTTCTGGGCTTGTATGGTCTGATAAACATGTTTTGCTACTGTCCAGGTAGGCCAGAGACAAGATGCCAAAGGCTGTTTGTGCAAGGCTACATAGCTTTATATAGGATAAGAATTCCTATAGTCTGGTCCCCCGTGCATCCTCCCAGGGATGCTGCTTGCATGCTTTCTTGTTGATTACTTGTCTGAAAGCCGGGAGTCTTGCTGCTGCTATCCGGGTTGGTTTTTGTGCTGATTTGTTTCTAACTTGAACCAAAATGCATAAAAACAAATGTTAAGCAATGTCCTAAGTAATAAAGAAAGGATTGTTACTGCAAAATGCTACAGGAAAATGCCAGCTGGCTGCACTGGTCTCACAGTAACTATTAAGCAACATTTATCACTAATGTCAACATTTGATTGCTCTGTTAATTGGAGTCAGAACTTCAATATAAGTTGCTGGATATATTACCTTCTCTGCAAGTAGGACAATATTAGCAGACAGGTTCACTGGCATTGAATTGAGCTCTCAGACAAGCTGTGGACCAGCTGTGGGAATCCAGTTGCATAATTTAAATGAATTACAGTCCTTAGCCAACATATTGGGGAGGCACTTCTGGCATTCCGGCTTTTTCAAGTTTGAATGAGTGTGTCTGTCTGGGAAGGAAAGCACTGGCAAATGACAGATAATAATAGTTAGAACAGTTTTACCTGCAGAAGTAATTGCAAAGGATTTTTTTGCTTTCAAACTGCTTTGAGCATGTCTCTGAATTAAAGTGAGTTTTCTGTATTTACGCTTGGTATGATAATAATGAACTTCATATTTATTTGTTAGGTCAAAACATTTGTTGTCATTTGATTAAAAAAATATTTTACATTAGAAGTTCACATTCTAAGAGCCTGCTTCTGTGTTTTTGCTCAAAGTCTATACTGTTGTTTGCTGTAATAAATTCCTAAGATTTCACATTTTATTACTTTCTAATTAACTTTTGCAATTATGATCCACTTATAAGAAGAAATTCTTTTAATCTGTGGCTAACAAGCCAAAAAATACAAGTTAAAACCTTTAATTCTGTTCTTTCTAAATACATATGTTATCCTTTCCTTATGCTTTCATATAATGCTTTTGGCAGGTTAGTAAATTTTATGTTTTATATTCCCTGTGATCTGTGCAGTAAATTGTCAATATAGAAATGTTTTAAGACCAGCCATTCTTTGTTGCTCATTTTGTCCCTCAGCCTGCAGTACTGTACTGAAGAGCTTCTGTAAAAGTGAGGTTGTTGTTGAGATATGATTTCTCAATTTAAATAAGTACAGGAGAAATTTAAATTACTATTTTTACTGTAATTTCCACAATAAACTTTGTCAATAAATACCTCAGGAACTGTTAGAAGTCTCATGGGCTTAACTTTTGAAATGTCTTTGTTTCCATTCATAGGCACAGAAAAAAGTAAGAGGTTTGTACCAGTACAAGTCTGGCAGTTGTTTGGACAAGATAGTTTTAATTTGTTGGAACTCCTTCAGCAGTAGAGTATTTCTGAAACAATTGTTTATTATATACTATCTGCTGTTTACATGATGTTATTCTGAGGATGTTACCTCCAGATGTTTTACTTTCAGCAAACTCACCCACTTTCAATGTATACTTTGATCATCTACTTTCCAAGCTCTGCATTAGGCTACAATAATGTAAGAAAGCAGCACAAACTTTGCCAATCTCCCCAGGAACTGCTCAAGTACAGCAGCACCACTTGCACCTTCAGTACTTCCTGTTGTTTTGGGTTTTTTTCCTGACATTGAAGTTAGCTTAATGAGTATGAAAAGTTCATTGAAAGGAGCTCCCTATGCCTGGTCATTGTACGATATGTTATATAGTGTTTATGAAGAACTCTGTTACTTTTAACTTGGTTGGCACTAACATAAGCCACAGCTCTAGGGGTGGCCAAAATAAATTAAATACATTATAAAACATCTGTTTTGCATTTTTCATTTTCCCCCTTTATGGGTGGAAAAAGCCTAGTGGTGCTCAAATATTTTAGTCTTTAAGTCATAAGATAGAATAAAACTATAAGTACAGGCTGTACAGGAAATAGAATTGCTTGGCCTGGAAAATGAAAAAGGAAAGCAATTGGGTCTGTTTCTGATGGCAGCTGTACGTTATGGCTTTAGAGAAAGCAGATTTTTCAAGTTCAAGGTAGGACTCTCACTTCTTGATTGCCAGTCTGTATGAGACTGCCATGTGAACTTGGCTGGCATGTGCAGACCTGTCAGAAGACAGAGAGGTCTACTCCATGCCTTCTTAATCAAAGCATTTTTACAGCTGACTAAAGAACGGTACTGACTTTGAACATGTACCTGCCTATGTGGATGCTTATTTCTTCCTGCCTGAGCACTGGGTAAAATAGGCAAAAAGATGTCTGAGAAGTTATGAGCAAAATATCTTTGTCTATCAGAGTTTTTCTGCTCCTACATTTTGAATTATTAAAAAAAAAAAAAGGAAAAATAACTATTACTTATTATTGTCTGTTTACCACATACAGTGTTATTAAAATTCTAGATTTTGGACCGATCTCGTCCTTGCTCTCTCATGTATGCACAATTTTGTATCTCAGTGGAAGAAAGCAAAAAAGAGCAGAGATGTCAGGGAATTAAAATGTAAAAGCAGTGCCTCCAAAATCAGAAGTGTTCTTGTGGAAACGTGCAGTGTGCCTGAAAAAGTGAACTCTTGCTATATGCAGTAGTCGTACTGTTGTATTTTCAGCATGAGTAAATCTTGGGCTATCTATGGCAGGGGCTGCCTGTTGTCAAGTGTTCGTTGTTTTAATTGTGTCCACTGTGTATTGAAAGTACTTTATTCGTATGCAAGAGATTTTTAGAGGTTGCCATTAAAACCTTTCTGTTCTTGGTTTAGGCAAGTATTTTAAACTCCCTCAGTATTAGTAATGTTTCTTGTAAAACTGTGGCTAACACTGCAAATATTTAGGCTCCATAGTCTGGCCTAAACTTTAAAAACTTTTATGGATTGTGTCTGCCTTTTCTTAAAAGTTTGTAGGAGTTTTGCCTTCCCCTGGCCTTGATGAACTCTCTGTGTTGCTCAGACAGATTTTTCTGTGAATCTGGGCTGCTATTTTTGGCTGACAGTTTGAGGGTCTTACTGGAAGCACAGCTGGTGCTTCTGGGAATTTGGGTAGCAGAGCTGAAGTCTTCCATTTCTACTTTAGCACAGAACTAGATGTGAGTGTTGGGCTCTCTCACCTTGAAACATCTTCTCAGCAGCAGTCAGTGCTGGCTTTGGGGTCGTCAGAACTTCATGGAAAGAATGTTGTGATGCAGACTCTTTGAAGTGCCAAAGGCTTCCCAGGAGGTTCAGAGTTACTTCAGCAGGAGTTTAAGGCTGTTGTCATGTTAATGGGTACACTTGGTACCCCACGGACTGAGCTCCTGCCTGAACACTGGGTTAACTAAGAGCTTTGTCTTGGTTATGGCTGCTAACTGTGGGCCACCTTGTTACTTAAAACTAGGTAGCTAAAAGATGATGCCTGTGTCAAACAGTTACCATGATGTGATTTATGACTGAAATGTTGTCATATGCATTGTCACTTTTTGAGGTTCTCAGATGATGGAGAGGACCTGTTGGGGTAGGAATGGAGTACAGGCGTGCGGAGGGTGCTGGGAGCTGGAATTCTTTAATCACCTTTCCCTTTCTGTGTTCATCCTCTTTTTCCACATGCATTGCAAAAATATAAATAATTATTTTAACCTAGAAGTTTCCAATTTCAACCTAAGTGAAGGATTAAATGTAAAGGCAGAGGACTCATAATAACAAGTTGCAAAATGTTTCACTGCCCAAAGCTATAAGACGTCACAAATGACAACTGAACTTCTGAATTCTGTCTACATTTTTACACACAGCTGTAATTCCTCCTCTCTGCCAGTCTATATTAATGATATGATAACATAATTAAGTTGTATATATCCCATCTTTTGTTACCTGTACCAAGACTTGTTTTGGTCTTCCAAAGGAAAAGAGCTTATGAATCTTTCAGACTTGGGCCTGTATTGCCAAAATATATCCTGTTGTGCTCTTACAGTATTCTTTGCAAAGGGGGGGATGAAGTGAAAAAGGACTTCAAGTTCTCACAGACTTCCAAACATGATCCTTGGTTTCTTATGCATATTTTCCTCCTTTAAATGTTCAATCATGCACCATCATCTAGCACTTCTCGATGAAGTGAGGAACAGTTCAAAAGCCACAGGAGTGCCTTTGATGTAGCATTTTAAAAGGAGTAAGCAGGAAAGATTGGTTTCTCACTTTTCCTAATGTAATTAAGAATTGACTCATGAGCAACTTTTATTTGAGTTTACTCCTTTTTTGTAGTTCTGATTATGTCTGACAGTCTGACTTACTTTACTCATAACTGCAGAGACATAACTACAAGTGGCAGGTCAAAGTACAGTTCCTCTGCTACCAATGCAAAATGTGGTTTAGTACTAGAAATCAAACAAAGTTGGTGTGAAATTTCTACCCTAAGAGGTTTGAGGACAAGGAAAAGGGTAAAACTACATATATATAGGTTGTGAATATATGGTTGCATTTCTGTAATATATCTTTTCATCTGCTTATAAAATATTTGCCTAGGCTGTAAAATAAGCAAGACCTTGAACTTTCTAAGGGCTCTGTGCAACATCTGTGGGACCTAGCCTCAAGAGCTACAGCCAGCTAAGCTGTTTGTATTGTTGTCATCCTTTTGCTAGATAAGGATGGAATTTTAGGGAAGTCATAACTCATTGCAAAAAAATGAGTTAGGGATTTCTTGGACCAACTTCTACAGAGAAAGGTCTCTCAAAACTATGACATTAACACAGCATTTCTTTCTTTTGGTAGCTTGCAGTACTACTTGTGCTCATGATCCATAGAAAGGTAAAGTTTTCATTTATGGCCCAGTTTTTGCAGTCACACTAGTGACATTAATAGGATTTCATCAAGAAATCTGAATCCAGTCTCATACTGTTCAGACAATAATTCTGTCTCGAGTAAGAAGTAAATTGCATGAATCTTGAAGTTTGATTTTTCCACTTTTAAAATCAAACTTGGGAAGATTTGTAAGCATTTGTAATACCTAAGTATATACTTCACCACTCCTCTCAGCTTCGAGTGCTGATTTACAGTACATGACCATAACAAGTTATGAATGAAAGAGGTAATTAACCTAGATTAATAACACAGCAGCAGCACTGGTTTTCTAGATACGATAAGACTGGGACTGTATTTAACCCATAGACTAAAATAATATTCCCTTAAAGGCCATTACAAATGTGTGAATAGGTACAGAGAAGCTAAAATGACAAGCACAGTGTAAGGAATTAAATCCACAACTAAGAATTCTTTATGAACTCAAAGCAAATATGAATATTTTGCTGTGGGGGTAAGGGGCACTCATCTAAAGTTAGAAGAGTTAGTCACAAAAATAGTGGTTGGAAGGTTAGAAGAAGCTAGGCACTGATTTCTTCATTCAGAAATTTCTGGATAGATAATTATACTGAGAAAAATATTTCAGTTCTATTTTGTGTTTCCCATTTTAATGTGGACTCATTAGAGATTATCTAATGAGCTGTTCCTATCAGAGATATATAATTGGCCTTTTTGTTAAAAGAGAATTAGAAAAGATCTAGGACTGAAAAAGTATTTAAATTTATTGGGTTTTAAATATGTGCAAGGAACTAGAATATAATATTATGCCTATATGTGACAATTTTATGTTTACATAAAAATGATGAAGAGTTAAATCCTCTATTGTTAAATCACTGCTGATAGGCTTGCCCTATGTGCTTAAGATGCCACTGTTTGTGTGATTTTTTTAGAAATTAGAACAGCAATCCTGAATGCAATGCTGCCAACAGAACGCAGTGATACCAGGCAAAAGGGCTGTTTGTTTTTTTTTTTTTTTCTGGGAAACTCTGTGGCTCTTGTTACATGGATGGGGAGAAGTGCAGGAGACCATTAATCAGTGATGGCTGGAGTTGACAAAAGCTTGCCACAATTAAAGGCTGCCCAAAGATCTCTCCTGGTGGTTGTCCACCTACATTCACTTCCAACTTCATCTGTTTTCCCTGTCCCATTTATTGGAATAAAGATAGTGTGCGATTGAATGCCAGGCTGTGTTTTCCAGGGTGACCTTCACAGGTGTGTTCTCTCTTAATGCTACTGCTGCTGGCTGTATGTGAACATTTTGGACATGCTGAGAGGTTTCGGTCCCATGTTTTTGGTGTGGGATGAAGGCATGAAATGCTTGCATCTGTTTTCAGAAGGGGAAGCCTCCTTTCTTTTCCTTTCATTCTGTCATGTCCTTACAGACAGTTGGAGACATGGAAAGTGTCTTTTGCAAGTAAAGATGAAAAACAAGATTTCAAAAGGATAATTGATTTTTTTTATTATTTTTTTTTTTCCTTATGGACTCTCACAAAAGAAATTAACTCTGGAACACATTCAGCGCAGGCAGTCTGGATCCCACCTGTGTTCACATGTCAAAATAATGTGATGGTACAGGTTAATGATTTATACAGAATTTACTGAATGAAAAAATCCCGTTATTAAAGGCATGGCCATCACTGTTTTCTCAGATGAGGAGGAAGAAGTGGCTGATTTTTCCCTTTGCTACTCCAGAAAGACCGACATGTTTGAAGTAATATAAATTCTCTTGATAACTGAGAAGCTTCCAAACTGTTTCTGGAAAGACAAGTTAACCAAAATCTGAATCCCATAAAGCAAAAATTTTTTTTTTAGTCTCATGCTCACCAAAGAAGGAAACTTCTCAAATTTCAAATAGGAATCTCTGCATAGAAGTAGTTAGAAAGGCTTTCCCACCTTTGATAGCACAGAGGTTCCTTTTGAAAAGGAAGATTAACTGGAGAAGTAAAATTCAGAAACCATTTTTGTCTGAGTTGCAGGAGAGATGAAGAGAAATATTGTAGATACATCACACATATTTGGAGGTATTTTGGACAGGATTTTCAGCCTGCTCAGATTTGTTTTCAAAACTTCAATTTTTGTTTGCAAACAAAATCAAGCGGCCAAGCTTTCAATTTGGGCAGAACAACCATAGTTACTCTAGTTTGTCAGGGCGGGTTGTATAGCCAACATGAGCTGTTGGAAGAAGGATCCATCTCTTGACACCTGCCCTACCTTTTAGAAAAACATTCTGTTTCTGTTGAATAATTTCTGATGATCAGAACCTCTCACACCTTTACAAATGTATTATTCCATTAATCCACTGGACTGTGGAGCCCACTGCAAAGGGTTGTTCCCCTGTTAGTAGCTCAGGGCTACAGTAAAGACATCATCTAATCATCTCTTGGATTAAGTAAACATGCTGAGCTCCTGGCATCTCTCACTGCAAGGCACAATTGTCCGAGCTCTCATCTGTCTCATGGCCAGTCTTTGAGTTCTTGCTGGTCTCCCAGCAGGAATGCTGATCCCTGCCTGCCGCAGCTGCATGGGGGCTCAGAGCAATTGCAGCCCTGTGCAGAAGTAATAGATGTCCTGGCTCCCACAGAAGTTACTGTGTGCGTGCCCAGGGTTCTGCAGGCTCCTTTAGCTGCACGGCTGCACTGGGAGTTCATGGCCTGCCCCACAGCCAGTAGGATTGCCGTCTGCTTCACACCAGACCTCTCTGGAAAGTGCCCACAAGGAAGAGTTGCTTTATTCCCAGAGTTAGGGCTTTATTGCTGTCTGTGTTAAAAATTACATTGACCTGTATCAGTGACCTGTCTTCAGTACCATTGACCACAATACCTCATTTCTGTCACTGCTAAAACTGGACAGTAGTAAGTGACTGAATTTTCTGCCAAACTGGTCAGCGCTTGAAAAGCATAGGGCCAAGATCAGTCCCTGAGGATCCCACCAAACACAGGTGATCAACTCTCCCGTTTCTAGTTGCATGCTAAAACCTGTCAATTAGATACTTCTTAATCCATTTGATGTGTGCCATTTTTTTTTAATTAGTAAAATGCCATGAAGTGCTGGGTTAATTGACTTACAGAAGTCTAAGCATATTATAACAATATTTTTACCAGTGTCAGTCAAATTTATAATCCCATCTGAAAACAGATATGATGATATTTACCTTGACAGGTCCTGTTTTCCGTTGATTTAGCATTATGTGTGTTTCTGTTCCTCAGAAATTAGTATCTATTTTATCAGCAGCTCCATGCTAAGTGGCTGGCTAATTAGCCATGACTAGCATAGTAGAAATTCCTAGGAATGAGTCTCTTTAAACCTTGTTTAAATTCCTATTTAGAAATCTATCTTTAGTTAAGCACTAAGAAAAAGTCATGAAGTCGGGTCAAACTTCTCACAAAACAGTGATCTTAGTTAAAATGGAAAAGTGAATAAATTGTGAGCAAAATAAAGCTGATATGGAAGAGATAGTTTCTTGTATTGCACCATCTCCAGTGGCTGAGAATCAGCAAATGTTCTTCTGTGTCCTCAGTGCCCTTTGGTCTCCCTAGTATCCTTAGATTATTATGATAACAGCTAGCAACTGACTGACTGGGCATTATATGAAAAATGATTTTATTAGAAAGTAAATCATACTGCATAATTCTAGAAAAAGGAAATGTTGAGACTTTGAAAGATGATTTCATTTGTACTAGATGATCTGTGAAGTCAAGAACCTGAATTCTTGCTAAAAAGGTGTTGGAAGTGCTGATTAGTTCTGTCATACACTCTGTGCTATGTGTTCTGGAGATGTTATGATTTTCTTATGAAAACCTGCTTTTGTAGTGAATCACTTGATACATTCATATATAGTGCTTGGGCTATTGAAAACAGTGGCACAAAGGCCACATGCTTGTGTCTAGCCACATGTGTAACCAAAAGATGAATATCGGGGATTTTGCCTCTAAATCAAGAAATCTGTCTGAAGAGCTCAGTTGGCATCTGGCTCACTTAACTTCAGACTTATAGATGTAAACATCTATATCTAGTGATTTCAGGCTCCCTTTAGTGTCAGTAGAGAGGAATTGTCTCTTCTAAGGCATGATTCATATGACCTAGTTTAAATATCTACATGGGGATGAGATTAATTGTGTCCTGAAAGTGCCAGTTTCTCTCCATTTGCCAGAAAAAGCTTAGGTGACTAGCTGAGACGCAGGTCTCACTTACAGACATTTCCATCTGGCAAAATTAATCCTGTCTTTCCAAGCAGGAAAGATGGAATTTTTAATGCTGGTCAGGCATCTTTTTCTCTCCTTTTCTCTTGCATATAACAGGAGGAATACATAAAAATGTGGGGAGGAGGAACAAGCTGTTGTGAAGGGTCAGCCAAGATGCCCTGGAGACGAGGCAAGAGCAAGAGCTTGTGGGACTGTGAGATCATCCAATTTGTTTTCCTTTGTTTTTGTCTTGGTTCTTGCTTCTAAATGACTTAATTAATATACAAAAAATAAGCAGTGAGCAATTGTACTGAGCTGTTTTCAGCATGTTTCTCTCTTGCCCAGCTGGTAGACCGGCCCATTACTTAAATGGTGTTCAATTGTTGTATTTTATTTTAATTGCTTTCAAATTATGAGAGAACAAATTAAGGGCTGCATACTTAGGTCTGGTTCTTTTCTGAGCCCTGTGTTGCTTTCACAGTGTAGACAGGTGCTGCAAGGACATAAAAAAAAAGAGAGAGAGAGAGAAAGAGGGAGAGAAAGGACTCGTTTTGGGTTTTTCAACTGAGGCACAGAGTCTTCCTTTGAGCTTGGTCCCTATCAGACAGTAAATCTAGATAAGTGAGAACAAGGAGGAATGGTTTTAAATTAAAACAGGAGAGATTTAGATCAGATATTAGGAAGAAATTCCTCACTCAGAGGGTAGTGAGGTACTGGCACAGGTTGTTCAGAGAAGCTGTGGATGCCCCATTCTGGGAAGTATTCAAAAAAATTTGGACAGGGCATTGAGCAACCTGGTCTAGTGAAAGGTGTCCCTGCCCATGGCAGGGGGTTTGTAACCAGATGCTCCTTAAGGGAGTCTTCCAATCAAAGCTATTCTGTGATTCTATGAGAAACCAGTTCAGCTCACCTGAGATTAGACACACACAGTTGTCCAGCTGAACAGCTGACTGAATCATAAACCTCAAAAAGGACCCAAAATAATGGGATCATCTCAGGGGTACACTTGGGTAGGAAGAAGACTGAACATGAGCCTGGAAGTGTAGATGTGGCTCTGAAAAACCTGAACTGCTGCCAGGGTTTCACCAAAAATGTCAGTGTTAGTAACAGAGTCCCTAATGCATCTTAGGGGGATATTTACTGAGTAATAATTAACATAATAATATTTATATAGTACATCCACAATAAGTTTGCTGTGTCTCTATAATGTAACTTGGTAAATTAGGAAAGAATTTAAGTGTCAGAGACTGTTTAAGATAGTTACCAAGTTTTTAAAAGTTAGAAGCTGGTTACCAGGGAATCTATGAAGATCTAATCAGTCTTAGCCATCTGACCAAAACAAGTGACTTGATCCCGAGAATTTCCCAGGTAGATTTAAATGTTGATGTGATTTTCGAAAGAGGTCAAATTCCTCAAAAATTTGAATGTTTCAATGAATATATACTTCCTTCTTTTTCACACAAAAAATATAGTACTTCTCAACCTAAACAGGAGCTTGGATTTAATTGTAACCTGTAGCTTGTTTCTATGTAATTGCTTTTAACAGAATTAAAGGGAGAGTGCTGTCTTCTGTTTTCAGGGCAAGTTATATATTTAATGCAGAAAAATGTTTTAAAGATTTCTTGACAGGCTGATAAATCATGAATGTACGATTGTCTCCCATCAGGATATAGTTTCACACAGGTGGATGAAAAAAAGTTTCAAAAAATAGCTTTTTTTTTTTTAATCCGTGATTGTTAGAATACATCAGTTCTAATGGAAAATGAAAAAAAAAAAATTAAATAAAAGAGAAAGGAAAAACTTTCTCCAATGATCAGTCAGGAAGAGAAGTGGTGGGATTGTCCCTAGGTGATCATTCACTTCTGGGTGTCTTCTCCAATGTGTAAGGTGTTCCTGAATACCTTTTCCAAAGTAGATTCATAGTTTCTTCAGGATCTTCTCTGTTTTCTCCATTGTTTTTTCTTGCTGTTTTGCCAACAGAGCTGGCAGGAGCACTTGTCAATCAGCTGATAAGCTTGGCACATACATCTTGTGAGGAAACAATGGCTGGCTAAAAGATGAGTTTTTACTCTTATCACCTGCTAAACTCAGTTGAATCCCAAGCACAGGATTTAGATACTAACCAAAATTTAGGGACTAAGGAGGGGTACAGTTTGCTCCCAACAAAATTGCACATGAAAGACTTCAAAAGGAAAGCCCTGAGTACTACACAGATTAGGGCAATGTGCAATAAAGAATGTGTGGGAGGAGAAAAAAAGAGAAAGTAATGTGGGGTTTTTTCCAACTAAATGAGTACACAGACTATTTAAGCCTCAGTGGACACAGCCCTTTGTCATTATCTTGCAACTGACTGGACAGAATACCCCCTCAACCCCTCCCATTACCCCCAAATGCCCACCAAAAAGCATCTCTTCTCTCTCCTTGCTAACTGTCAAGAGCAGTGAATCACTTCTGGGTTTTCCTAGTTTATTCTGGTCTTACTCATTTCAGTTTTATTATGCCTAAATTGCATCTGCCATGGTTCTGTCTCTTCACACACTTACAATCTCTCCACTGCTGACATTTGATGCTAGTTTCTGGCTTTGCATCAAACTTATCTATGTATCACTACTTTTCAACATGGTTCTCGTGTCTCTGATCCCTGAAGTGATATTTTCTCATTGAAATGCTGTCTGCTTCCCTTGCAGTGCACATCTTTTTGTGAGTACCTTGAGACACAACTCAAAAAATTGCTAGCTTTACTGTTTCAAATCTTCCAGAACTTCTTTCAGTTTTTGCTTCCTTCTTTTCCTTTCTGTGCCGCTCAGAAGTTCACTACTATACCCTCTGAGAATTTGCCTTTGCATAGTGAGTTAAAGGCAATGCAATATCAGAGCAATGCTATGTCAATGGTACATAAGCACATTTTGTTTGGAAGCAAAGGATAGCTGAGAGGCCCAGAAAATTATAGGACCTGATTTTGTTCCTATATAAATTGCAGTGTGATTTCCCACCACTATAGTAATGTCCTCACTGTAACTGTCTCCATCCTTCCCTTCCAGTCTGTCTTAGAGACCGCTATTCTCCTTGTTCATTCCAGAGAGTTGTTTCACCATCTTCTCTTTCCCTTTGCCTTTTGCAACTCAGTTCCAGCCTGTCTCTTTTACACAAATACCTCATCATCTGGAAACCACTGTCCTGTGTTTTTTGTGGAATCTTGCCTATGTTCAGCAATTTCTCCCCTCAAATAGCTAATCTACTTTACTGTTCAACTCTTGTTCATCGGGGAAGACTTCGTTTTCCCCTGTTTAATTCCTTCCCCTGTTTAATTCCTTCTTTGAAGGAGAAAAAAATTACTTTGTTCTCCTTCTTTCTTTACCAGATTATACCAATTCCTGTTTAGATTTAAAACAAATAAAAAGAAGTATTTTCCTCCCTTCTGTAATTACTTGTTAGGTCTAAAATGTTATCAGCCTAGAGCAACAACAAACCTATTGCACCTCTCTCGAAATTCATCAGCTTTTTGTTTATGTGAAGGTCACTAGTGAGTAGAGGCAAAAAGGCTTCAAGGATGAGAGATTTTAAAGATTGAGGCTGTTTCCTTTAGGAAATGCATTATTTAAGAGGCCACAGTGTTAAATATTGTGAAGAAAGTAAATTTTCTGCCTGTCTCAAGATTTTCCTACACCTTCCACCAAAGGGGCATTTAGGGAAGCTGAAAGACACTCTCCTAAGTCTGATGAATGGATATATGACTGAAAGTATCACTGGAATCTGTTGTCAAAACACCGTGGATGCTGAGAGTTTGGAAGGACTTTAAAAGGAGAAAAATATTAAAAAGTGACAAAAGTGATAATGTTCAAAAGTAAAAATTAGATAAGTTATTCTGTTGTTTTAATTTCACACTCCTTACTTTTCTCTGCCAGACATAAGTCAATGAGTAAGATGATTCATGGCAGTTTTATATTTCATGTATTAATAATAATTAGGAAGAAAAAAAATCCCAAAAAACCTTATAAACACAGTCCTGAAATTTTCTCTCTTAAGAAAGGTCTTATGAATTGAAGATCTGGACTCCAGGAACAGAGTCTCTCTCATCTTCATTTCTCTGAGGGAATTTATAATCCCTGATATATTTGGCTGAAGTTTATCTTTCTATTTCTCCTGTTTAAATAGCTGGCAGAGAGCTTCTAGGATTTAGTTACCTACCATAACCAGAACTCATTGAAAACACATTCCCAACCATTAGATTGGATAATAAGAAAAATTTCTTCACTGAAAGCATGGTCAAGCATTGGAACAGGCTGTCCAGGGAAGTGGTGGAATCACTGTCCCTGGAAATGTTCAAGAAATATGTGGACATGGTGCTTAGAGACATGATTTATTGGTAGATCTGGCAGTTTTGGGATAATGCTTGGACTGGATGATACTTGATGTCTCTTCTGACCTTAATGATTCTATGATTCTAAGAAAAATATACTAATAGTAGGAGTACCAAAAAATGTGAATTATATATAAGTGGTAGTTTAAATTACTTCAGAGTACAGGCAGGCCAAAGGTGCATCGAATATTCATTGGATGCCTGTGAAGAGCTAACCTCAAGTGCACTAAATAAAGACATCCAAAGAAAGGCATGTTTCTACCTGCAAAAGTGAAATTTGCCTTAGGAAAAAATAGTTCTTCTTGTTATGATTATTGAAACAGTTACAATCTGAGTGATGTTGAGAAGTTTTATGTTTCCTTGTTGCTGACAGTCAGATTTGGCTCAGGCTATTGTGCAATACTTGTTCCTTTAGATGTTTTCAAGTGGTGTTAAATTGCAAGATAGCAGCAAGTATGGTCTGAAGGCAGTACTTTGCACATGGCTTTGGTACATATTTTCATGCTCAGTGAAAATTCTATTGTGAATTATTCTGGAAACTGAAATGAAAGGAAGACAGGGAGATCTGCATTAGTCTCCTTCTCTCGATGTGGAACCCTTTCTTGCTGAGGTTTCAGGGAACCATGCTTCTCTCACACTCTCTGTGAGGACAGTAATAAACTGAGTTCAGAATTAATAGCTCAGTTTCAGTTACCTGAGTAAAGTTTTTTCCTTCGTTCTCCAAGGCTAGTGGACTGAGGTTTGGTTACTTTATCCAGTACTGGTTTGACCATTGATGACAGTGGTCACACAGCATTTTAGAATACAATAAGATTAATAAATTATGTGGACTGTATTAAAAGTCAACACCAGAACCTTAGGAAGATGGAGAAGAAAAAAAATCCCAAACCAGACAAACCTACTTTCTTTCATCATGCAGTTCCATGTAGTGACTTAAGGTAAAAAAGTCCTCTCCAAAACATGTACTTATAGTGGCTTCAAAACTTTCATGGTGGAAATAGTAAATTGAAAGCATTTAAACCATGAAAGTGCAAAAAAAATGTTCTGCAAAAATAGCAACAGGTTTGGGGATTAAATGGTTTTACATTCCATGTAAAAAAATAATACCTGTAAAAGTTATCTTCTCTCACTCTCCCAAATCTTCCAAAGGTTTGCCAAAATGTCGCATGTCAGTAGAAACTTTTAAAACTCTGTGGGTGTGGCATTGGTTATGCACATACTTCCCTGCATACTTCAGAAGAGGCCAAAATGTTGAGCTGGGACCCATAACACCTCTGCTGATATTTCAACTCACTTGCTGCTCCCTCATTAAATCACTAAGGTTACTTTGACTTAATCTTATACATTCAGAAAATGTCTCTCCAAAGAAGGAGAAGGAGGACTATTATGATCCTTGTAGTCTTCAAATGAATTGCCTATGGTGTTAAACTAACATAGAGGGTGGTAGCTGTAATTTGTGTAACATTTCTATCCGCACAAAAGAAGTTAGGACCTGTCAGGCAGTTTTGAGAATAAGAGAAAACAAAAATCCTTCACAGGGGACTTATATGTTTTTGTAGGTCTTACGTTACCTTTCCTGGACCTTGTTCTGTCAGCAAGGTCTGTGTCCTTACATAGCTCAACAGCAATTATTACTTTTTTTTTTTTTTTTTCCCTGTAGTGATCTACACCAGGACACTTTCTATCACCTTTTATCATCAGAAACACCTTCGAATGGTAGCTAAACAGAAAAAAATATGTGTCAAAATGAAACCCAAGTGGTAAATACTGACAACAGCTGTGAGCCTTTTCAGTTGGAGACTTTTATTTGGAGGCAGAATCTATCCACCCAGATGGTTTAGATGGGCTGTGAAAATGGATAATGTACTTGCTGCAAGAAATGACAGCAGTGGAAAATGTTCATTGTTTGTTGGGAAGAAGAAGAAACAATCTGGATGGAGTGCAAGGCATCAACCTGTTATCGTGAATGAACTATACAGATCAGCTCTAGAAAATGCTGATAGTTGATAAAGATAAAGATCTCTGCTAACCCATTTGGTAGATTAACACCAGCAGAAATAAGGTTGGGTGCCCGTTAACAATAAGAGCTTAGTTTTTACTCAATGGGAAGAATGCCAATTGTTCCTCAAGTCTGAATCCTAGGTCATTATAATTTTATGAAGAAGTGTTCATGAAATTAAAATAAGTTCTTCACAGAGAATTCAAGATGCAGTGTTCCTGTAGGTAAGGAAAGAAATGCTCTAAAAACATTAACAATAATTTACTGTAGGATTAGATAATCTTTCAGTGATTACTTGGGGGAAGTCGTTACCCTCTCTGTATTTCATTCCACATAAAAATGCCACAGATGCTACAGAACCCTCAAGGCTATTTTGCACCCCAGCTTTAAGAAGTTTCTCTTGCAAAAGCCTTTGTAGAAGAGCACTGGGTGGCCACTGTATCCCACCAGGTCTATGGCCATTAATTACAACAGGCTCATTCCAGCACTTTGAGTAGCCTAGGACCAAGAAGACAGAAATATAATTGTAATCTGCTCTATTGCCTTGCAGCTCTTGGGTTTCAGTTCCTAGTCCATACCTGCTACAAAATTGGCACAAGTCTTTATAATGTGTAATTTACAGTACTTTTCATTAATTCTGTTTCATACAATTTTGCCTGCTCTATTAGATAGAACAAATTACTAATTTAAGCCATGAGTATTGCTGTAACATGCTTTCCTTTTTTTAATTTGCATTGTAATTATTATATCATCAGCTATAGACATATAGTGGTTCACATAATTAATTTCACATGTGACTGTAATACAAACAGGGCAAATAAATGTAGCTATATGGCGTATTCAGAACTGCATCTTCTCAGCAGAGGGGATTTGTTCAACTTCTTTCTCTTCCAAATGTGAGTGATTTCATGGTTTATTCATGATGGTTATCCAAGCAAACATGCCTAATTGTTATGGAGAGTGTGTGTAATTCCGCATTTCTAATCCAGAAAACAGGAGCAGTGAGGTTTTATAAACAAAGTTGACTCAGTGGGAATGATAACTTCTTACCCAAGCAAGCTGTTGCTTTGATACATTCTGAATCACAGCTGCTCACTTCAGTGGTGCAAATCCATTTCCCACTGCTCCTTGCTCCCGTTAACCCGCTGAACCAACACCGCTAAATGACAGCATGGAGACATCTCCGCCCCATTTTGCACATCATCAACAGAATTGTTTCCTGTGTTAAATTCCCCCTGAAAGTAAGGGTGGGACCTGAGTATCGCTGAGGCATAAATGGAAGGTTGTGGGATTTGCTCTGGTGTTGCACTGAAGACCTGAGGCAGCCAGCAGAACATTTATTGATGAGGTTGGGTCTCAGAGGCCTGAGCTGGGGACAGAAAGTGATTTTCTCCTTTACAAATGAAGCACGTCTGCTCTGGAGTAGCTGAATAAATAATATGGTGATACCACATGACAGTCTTTTTGCAGTTGCTTCTCATAATACTATTTTTGACCTTTTCAAGACCACAGTTTCTTCCTTCTTAAAAATAAAAATATCTCAGTGATTTCCTCCCAGTTTCAGCTTGTATTGCATTTTGAAGCTTACTTTTAAATGTTTGCATCATAATTCATACAAGATGTTTTAGCTAGATAAGTAAATCGATGGTGATAACCATCAGTAGCACATAACAGGATTAGGAATGATGAATAATATTAGTAGCACAATTCATACATGATTTTGCTTGTGTACCTAGTATTTATGCCAGATTGAATCTTCCTTAGAATGAGTAATTACACCACATTTATAAGGTAAGCAACATTTTAAATAGTCTATTGTTTAAATTGGTAGCTGTAGGGTAGGCTGAAAGGCAGCTCTATTCAACTAATTGCTGCTATGACCCAGACCTTGAAACAGATAATAGGTTTGGTTTTCTTTCAAGCTCTGATTTTCCTTATGAGAGACAGTAAAGAAGGAAAAAGAAAGTTTTTTGTCTGAACAGTATTATCCAGAAAATATGGAGAATAAAAGAAGGGAATCTTTTACATGCAATACTGGTGTTTTAAGTAAGATGTTTACACGTGCATTGAAGTACCTGTCTTAATGAATTTAGGACTACTCAACAATAATACATAGAGTTGTCTGTATTTCTGTATTAAAGCTAATTTGACTCTCTGATTATCTTAACTCTCCAATGATCTTTTTCACTGCATTTCTTTCAGTATTGTTTTAAACTTTAAAACTTCCAGCAATGCTATAAATGGCAGCATTTTTTTTTTACTCAGCAGCTCAGTCTGACACTGAGAGTAAATGTATTGAAGAAAAAATATTCTTTTCACCCTATTCATATCCTTGTATCTCATGCAAGTTCTTGTATTTCACACAACCATGGCCTGGGCTGCATCCAAAGCAGCATGGCCAGCAGATCTCTGCTTTTTGGAGACCCCACTTGTAGTGTTGTCTCCAGCTCTGGAGCCCCGAATATAAGAAGGACATGAACGTGTTGGAGTGTGTCCAGAGGAGCCCACAAAGGTGTTCAGAGGGCTGGAGCCTGTCCTGTGAAAACAGGCTGAGAGAGCTGGCGTCATTCAGCTTGGAGAAGACTTTTCGGGGGATCTTAGAATACCTTAAGGGCCTACAAGATAGCTGGAAAGGGACTTCTGACAAGGATATGTAGTTAAAGGACAAAGGGGAAAGGCTTCAAACTGAAAGAGAATAGATTTAGGTTAGACATTGGAAGAAATTCTTCAGTTTAAGAGTAGGGGAGAGGGGCTGTGCCCTGGAAAAGGTTCCCCAGAGAAATTGGGGCTGCCCCATCCCCGTGGGGCAAGGTTGTGTTCAAAGGCAGGTTGGATGGGGCTCTGAGCAACTTGGTCTAATGAGTGGCATCTCTGCCCATGGAAGAGGGATTGGAACTAGAAAATATTTCAGGTTCCTTCCAGACCAGAGAATGGATAACACTGTGTTTCTTTTTTAACTTGCACTTCTCTAAAGGGAGATTGAACTAATTGTTTGTTATAAAATCTCAAAGTAAAGAGAATATTTCCCTCTTCAAACCAAGACCTGTCACAAAAAGGTTCTCCCTCTCTGCCTATCAGTAAGAGGAGTTTGTGAACTCCCACAGTTAAGGCCTTTAAACGTGATTTGTGCATCATGCTTGAGTGTGATGAACTATTCTACGGGTGCCTGCAGCTGCTGTTTACTCCTTTTGTATTTGTTTATGTTCTTGTGAAAAGATGGAGCATCAGTTTACACTATACACCATGTGGCAAAAAGGAAGCTCCAAAATGATGACTGAAAAAGAATTTTGTAAAACAGTATCCATAGGAAAGAAAAGTTACAGGGTATGTGTTTTTTTTTTTCTTCTGCCTGTAATGTTTTGCTGATACTATGGATGAAATCTGAAATGTGCTTTGCTTATTAGGATCTGCTGATGAAAAATGTCCAGGTTCAGGTTTGTGCAAGCAATCCTCTGTGTCTTTTGTAAGAAATAGAAGCTTATCGCTGTGTTGTTTTGTTTTGCAAGTGATTTAGCATATTACATCCTGCAGAAGGGAACAGGAGATGGTATCTTTCTACAAAGATAACTTCTGTAAGGATAGCTAATTCTTTTTGAGGCACTTTGTCCTCCAAAATGATATTGTGAAACTGGCAGTTGAGTTCCCAGCTAAGGGTTAGTCTTTTTCCCTCATTTGTGCTGTTTCTGGATCTGAGATTCTAACACTGTAAATAGCTTTGATTCCTGTTCTACTGCAAGTGTTGCTATTATTGCTAATATCCTAATCACTATGTTACTAATATTGCTTTAACATTATGCTTTAGTTCTTTTAAATACTCAACTTTCTGAAAAGAAAACCCAAACATACGCTCTAATAACCTTTATCTTTCAGCTAAGGTCATTCTAGCTTTAATGAAAATCAGCTTTTTAGGTATCTTAAGTAATGTAACTCCTAGTAGCTTGTCATTAACAAGATTTTAGGATTCCTCCTGTATTAGGATACATGTGAAAGCAAATAGAGTACCTCAGCAACTTTAATTTGGTTTCAGAACCAGTTCTATATAAATACACTAAAATACAAACCTCAAAACAGATGTACATGATTTATAATTAGCAGAGAAGTATTTATTGAAGAAGTTCTTGTGGGTGGACCATGGACGGACACCAGGTGTCCACCAAGCCACTCTTTCCCTCCCCTCATCAGGCAGACAGGGGAGAGTGCATATGATGCACGGCTCTTTGGTTGGGATAAGGGCAGAGAGAGCTCTCACCAGTTACTGTCATGGGAAAAATAGACATGACTTGGGAAAACTATTTATTACCAAAGATAGCAGACTAGGATAATGGGAAATAAAATCAAAACCAGAAACACCTCTGTGACGCAGTGCCATCATGGGGGAGACGCGGTGATCACCATGGAGTCGAAGCGGGAAAAGAGGAAGTTTAGGTTTTCTTACAGCTTATATAGATTTCTAGAGAAGAGACCACATTGGAAGATTGAGGTTCAACCTCTTCAATTCCACTGGTCTTAGAAAGTGCCCATCAATTGTCCTTTCACAGAAAGGAATGTAAACAAGATAAAGAGTTCTGTAAACATTTCTTTGTTTACATGAAATTTCTGACTCCAAGAACTCAAAGGCTGGAAGGCAAGGCAACACATGTCCTTCCCACCCTTCCCTCCTTTCTGGGCTCAACTTCACTCCTGATTTCTCTACCTCCTCTCACCCAGCAGGGAAAGGGGATGGGGAGTGGGAACCATGTGTGGTCAGTTCCTCACACATGGTCTCTGCGGCTCCTTACTCCTCAGTGGAAAGATTCTTTACACTCTTCCCCTCCTCCAGCGTGGGGTCCCTTCCACGGGAGACAGTCCTCAACAAACTCCTCCAGTGTGGTCACTTCCCATGGGCTGCACACTTCTTCATGTACTGCTGTAATGTGGGTCTCTTCCACAGGGTGCAGTCCTTCTGGAACAGACTGCCCCAGCTTGGGCTCCTCTCTCTACTAGGCCACACGTCCTGCCAGGAACCTTCTCCAGTGTGGGCTTCCCCAGATTCACTGCCTTCTTTGGGCATCCCTCTGCTCTGGCATGGGATCCTCCATGGGCTGCAGGAGCACAGCTGCCTCACCATGGATTGCACCAGGAGCTGCAGGGAATCTCAGCTCTGGCACCTGGAGTGCCTCCTGCACATCCTTCTGCACTGACCTTGGGGTCTGCAGAGTGTTCGTCTTACATGTTCTCACTATTATTTCTGGATGCAGTTGCTGTTTTTTCCCCTTTTAAAATATCTTATCCCAGAGTCTCTGCCACCATTGTTAATGGATCCATCTTGGAGCTGGCTAGCACTGGCTTTGTTGGATGTGGGAGAAGCTTCTGACAGCTTCTCATAGAAGCCATCCTCACAGCTTTCCATAAAAATTTTGTCACACATAGACAATATAGCTCTTCAGTAGAAAAAGGTGGAAGACATTTGGACTCCATGGTGGCTGGTTTTATTGCAGTGTGTGTATAGGAGCTGCATGGGAGCTAAGCTGCTAGGGTAATTTCATTTTGACTGGAAGTATTACTTACTGGAAGTATTATTTAGGACCTGCGATGACTTTGGAGATGAGTCTCTTGGTATACTGAAGGAAAAAAGAAATTAGAAAAGACACAGCAACAAGCTACTAGAGGAACAGTGTAATCTCTGAGGGTGTATATCATGGAGGGACAGTCCAGCTGGCATCACTACCTGAGTGTCCTGCTGCACATACAGTTGCACTGTTCTTGAAACAGTTCTTACATGGCTGCAGTTTTCATCCACATTTTTAAGGAAAATTAGTTTTGGTTTTCCTTTTTTGGGTCTAAGTAAAATTCTGCAGCCTGTGTAGTGGAGTTAGGAAAGACAGCATCCTGCCTGTTAACTGAACCTTGTGAATTTGATATGGTTTTGGTTTGTTGGTTTCTTTGGGTTGTTGATTTTTTTTCCCCCAAGAGGAAAGTATTCCAGAAATGAAATAATGGGGGTTTTTTTAATTTGATTTTCACATAGCATTTGTGGGTCACAAGACTTGTTTTCAGGTGGTGTAGTTTCACCCCAGCCAGGAACCAGGCACCAGACAGATGCTTGCTCATGCCCCCACCAGCAGGATCAGAGAAAGAATTGGAAGGGTAAAGGCTGAAAAACTTATGGATTGAGATGAAGAAGTTTATTAGGGAAAACAAAAGCTGCACACAGAAGCAAAGCAAAGCAAGGAATTAATTCACCTTCCCATGGGCAGGCAGGTATTCTGCCACCTCCAGGAGAGCAGGGCCCTATCATGCATAACATTGACTTGGGAAGACAAAATGTCCACTCAAATGTCCCCCCTTCCTCCTTCTTCTTTCTACTTTACTGAACATGATGTCTTATGGTGTCTTTGGTCAAGTTGGGGTTGCCTGTCCTGGCTGTGTCTCCTCCCATCCTCCCCTGCATACCCAATTTGCTTTCCAGTGTAGCAGCACAAAAAGTAGAAAAGGCCTTGGCTCTGTTCAAGCCCTGCTCAGGAGTAACAAAAACATCTCTGTATTATTAGCCCTGTGTTCAGCACAAATCCAGAACAAAGCTCCATTCTAGCCACTAGAAAAACAATTAATTCTACACCAGCCCAAAACCAGCACATAAGGAAAGGTAGAGACTGGACTTCTGTCATCACGCCTGAACCCCACCCTCACACAGATAAATGAAAAAACATCATTATCGGAGATCATCTCCATAGTAAAACTAGATCCTTGGTTTTATTCCACAGGCACAAGATCTGTTGAATGAAATGTAACAAAGCAAGTGAAGTGATATCAGCCTTATTAATGACATCACCCAGTTATGCTGGTCTTGTATACAATTTTTTTTTTTTTTTTTAAGAAGTCTTTTGCTTTGCAATTTTCTTTTGCATTAGAAAAGTTGGATTCTGCTGCTGGGTTCACAGCATGGATTTCAGAAAGTACACAAATCCAACGGGTATTTTTTCCTCCTTGAAATTATCAAGTGGAGATCCACAGCATGTTCCCACTCTTTAAACTCTATGCATGCCAAAGTTCTCCTTTCTTCCACCTACACTGAAGCTGGTGTCACAGGATTAAACCTTCCAGTGATTTGCCTCCAGTAATTCAAGCAACTGCAGCCAAAACCTGGGGACAGCTTTTCTGCTAGTGTATTGTTTCCCTTTGTACCTACCCCAGCAATTAGTAGTCATGAAAAGAGGAATAGTGCTCATCAGTCTTGCAGGGAAAGCTTCCCTCATTCCTCCCCAGTAATGAGGGGGTTAACTAAAACCTTTTTTTTTTTTTTTTTTAAATCTTCCGAAGTGTGGTTATTATTACCACTGCAGTCACAGTCAAAGGTCACAGATTAGACAATTGAATATGTTTGTCCTGTCTTTGCTCATCTTGTCTAATCATGGGCACGTATGTTGCAGGGAGCTCACAGCAAGGACATCCACAGTGACTCTGGGTGTGACTTCAGAGAAGTCATTGATTTCTCTGCTTTGCAAGCAAATTTTCTACAGCCTTGGGACACTGTCTCCCAACAGATAACCAAGTAGTCACATACAGGAGAAAATGCAAGCCCTGGTGTTACTGGGAACAGCAAAAACGTTTTCATCTGGCATCACTGGGGTAAAAGGATATATGAACAGACTGCACGAGATTAAAAAATTGTGCAAGATATTGGTGATTTTTCTGGAAGGCAGACATTACCTTCAATGAAGAGGAAGGGGGTGAGAGGTGAGAGAATTGCTCTGAACATTAGATAGAGTAACTAGTGTGCACTCTCCAAATGTGAAGCCAGGAACAAGGAGACAGGAATTTGTGGCTTTTCCCATGAATATCTGTCTTTATGGAAAGCTAAAACACTCTCTAGAGAATTATTTTCCTTTTAAAATTGTAGAAGGTGGGAGTGGTGTACAATACACAATTATCTCAAATTTTTTTTTCTCTTGGAATAGTATTTTCAAAAATAATCTGCTGTGTATCCTTCTGTGGCAGCACATGAACCATTATCTTTCAGCTTAAATGGTTTCCTCTGATTGACAGACAGAAAAAAAATCTTGAACCAAGTGTGTGCTTACCTCTGGTAAATCTGGGGCAGGATTTGGGGCTTGTTGTTGTATGAAGTGTGAATGTGTTACTGAGCAGTGAGTATCTGGGAAGCCTTCAGCTGGCTCATAGGGCATGTCTGAGCCTTCGAGAAGACAGAGGGGGATTTAGGTTGCTTTTCACACTCGTATTACCAGATGGTCAAGCTTGTGTACCCACAGCTGTCGAACAGCAAAATTGAATTCCTTTAATGGATTTGATTATTTATTTTTTTTTTTTTAATTTAGAAAAAGTTAAGCAATCCTTTTGGTTAAATAAACTGTGAAGAAGGTTTTGAAGTTTATGGAATTACAGTAGAAAAGTCTATATAGCAAACTACAACTGTGAATTGTCCAGTATGATCATATATTAATGAGAGTCAAGACCTTGCACACTGAGTTAGCAATTAGCCTGATGACAAAGTTATGATTTCATAGGACAATTCTGTATTTGCAAATACATATTGTCTCTCTTTTCTGCTTTCCTGGTCTTTTGTGCTGTCTCTTTTTATCCTGGGCTCTAATCTTTTGCTGAGATTATACTGCTTTTTATTAAAAAAAAAAAAAAAAAGAAAAAAAAGGAAGGTGAATGGCTGAAATTAATGGTTTTCATAAATATGGATACAGACAGGTTGAAGTAGTATGAATTTTCTTCTAGAGATGGGTTTCTTTACAGTCTAGAGATGACATTAGAGATGGTGGAATGCAATATCTGTATCATAATCTTGCTTAAGAGTACTGTTTAATATGTTGGGAACTTGGATGAGCAGCACAGAAGCTACAGCATTTCTGGAGGAGACACTGGGGAAAGGCATCAGTGTTTAAGCTGCATGCCCAACTTGTGTGAGTGCCAGGAGAGACAATTTATTCAGAGGATCTGCTGTCCATCTGTCTTATTACTTAGTGAGGAGATGCTGAAAATGAAACTCAGACACAGAGATGGATTTTTTAAAATGGAATTTTGCTAATTTGTTATCTTTTACTTTTAATGTGGTGATGTAGAAGGCCAAGCCAAATCATTTGCACCTGATCCTCAGTATCTTATCCCATCCAATGACCAGAATGAGAATGTCCATGCAGTTTTTCTGCCAGCACAGGTGTCATATTCCTCTTTTTCCCCTCCTCTGGGCACTACTAGTCCTGGCTGCACAAGCACTTGCAGGAGTTGCCTCCTTTCAGTCTTAAATGCTGGACATTGATTGCAGACTGGATAACTTTTCAGTCCTGTTCCCACTGTTCCCAAATTTAATGTCAGGCCACCAAGGGGCTGCTGGTGAGTGAGAACATTAAACAGAACCCTGCTCATGAGACACTGTGACAGCCTTGTCTGGAGAGATAAATTGCTTATCCCCAAGCCAGTGAAACAGTCAGACCAGGGGCATTTGGGAACTGCATTTCAGACTTTCGGCTCATGTTAGCTCTGGGGCTGTGCTTAAATGGCCCTATTATGATGTCTGGATTTCCAAAGGAAGGTCAGGCCCTGGATGCATGTACATGTATTAAGTGTTGAGAAGTGCAAGGATGGAGTTGGAGGAAACATCTGTCAGTGTTGCATCTGTGCCCTCAGACTCATTCTCAGCTATTAAAGTAAGCAAACAGACAGACATTAATATTTTTATTTGGGTTTAAATTTATAGGTGTGTGTCATTCTCTCTTTTCCCTTAGGGAACAGATAGACAGGGAAAAAGATATACATGAAGGTCTGGTTGCCTCCTCAACAATTAGGTAGTAGGCAGTCTGCTAGTGGGTGAAATACATGCTTTTTCTCACAAGAGTCAAATCACTTTGGCAAATATGAAGATGTAGGAGCTAATTTTTTGCTGCACTTTACCTTTCATGGGTGTTTCCCCAGCACTGAGTGGATGTTAAAGCTGAATGGTGACTATAAAGCCACTTGGCCTTCCCTCTATCCTGGTTTAAATAATTACACCTGATGTAAGGCAACAAAGAATTAAGACTGCTGATTCTGTTTTTAATCTAAGAATAATAGCCTGTGCAAGGCATGCTATGACTCATGTTCAATGAAAGTGATGCTTGTTATGTAGTAATTTGGAGCTAAATTTGATTTTACACCTGCACTTAAGGAAATGTGATAAAATTGCCAGTGATGAAGTGGAATCAAAAGGCACAATGAAAACCTTATCGAAAGCTGTCATCATCTGCTGTTTCCTTTGGTTTTAGCTTGCTTCTTTGAAAAGAATAAGATGACAGACTGGGCTTGGTTTAGCATTAAAGAGGAACTTGCACACTTTCCAGACCAGAGTGCTGATGTCAGTCTTTCATTTGTTTCTCTAGCGAGACATAGATAATGTCTTCACAACAGCCAATATGGATGACACATCCATAGGTTGTGTTTTGCTTTCCTACATATGTGCTTTCTTATATATGTTTTCCTTGAGAGCTTTTGCTAAAAAAAAAAAATCTGTTAAAAGTTCTCACCTTTGGTTAAGGCAATTGTCTTTGTTAACTGCAGTTGAGCCTGAAGTTCAGGGTCATCCCAGGTTTTGCTGTTGACTGATTTCATTAAACCTGCCTTGTTTGCATCAGGTTGTATCAGTCCTACATAGTAGAGCTTTCTGAGGGAGGGCTTAATAGCTGTTTTAATGACATATCAATCAATGTCATACACCACAGTTCTGAAACTTAGAGAAGTTGGTTATTCTTGTAGTCCATGATTTTAACCCTTAGAACTTCAGGTTGGTGTCATGTAGTTCTTTCCCACATTGCTACCTACTGGTGTAATGGCTGTGTATCCCTTACTGCCAGTTACAGCTGTATTCCCACCACCTGCACCTACACCTGTGGCCTCACATTTTAGGAGAACTGCTGAAAGAAAACCTATTTCAAGAGAGAGCAATGCTTCTCAATTCCATTTCCAGCCTAAACAGCTCTATAATTTCATTTGCGGCTCAGATTCCTGCATGTTGGATGATATTCAGGTTCTGAAAGAATTTATTTAGATTATCTGGAATTTTGGTGCCTTCATGTCTCATCAATATTTTGCAGTCTACTACATTGCTGATATCACAATTTGGCAAGCTGTTCTTTTTTGGGGCGAGTTTTTGTAAATACTGAGAGTGAAAAAAACCTCTTTGCATTCTCTCTTGCAGTGGTCCTCTAATTCTGCCCTCTATTGACATATTCCTGATTATTGTCTCCCAGTATATCTCTTGATCAGGATACTGGTGTTCCTCTTGTTCAGTCTCATTGTGATGTCTTCTTAATGTAAGTATTTGTACTCCAATTAGCTGCTTCTTCATTCATCCTCATTTGCTGCTGTCTATAGGTCATTACTTTGTTCCAAACCATTCATATCTGCAGTGTTTCACTGGGAAGGAGAGAGACAAGACAATGTTTTCATCTTGTTTTCTACTTCTGTGGTCATACTTTTGGGACTGCTTGGTTGTTTCTGTATTGTGGACTGAAAATCTGGTTGTTTTAAGTTGCTGCTGAGTTTTTGGTTTAGGCCGGTCTTCTGTCTTTTAAAGCATACTTAGCTGAAAGTCATCTTACACTTACCTCTTTCTTATGCTTTATACCTTTCACTACCTTTTTTGTAGCAGTGGCAGCTATCAAGATTTCTGATTGCAACTCCTTGTTCTGGGACCATTTCTAGTAGTTCTTTTCGGTCTAAATAACATTAATTATGAGACAAATATTAATTTATATGTCAAATATTAAATGTGTATATATTTAGATCAATTTATAAAAACACAAATATTAGAGATAAATGTCAAATATTTAATTCATATTACACCAATGAATACATCTTCTTAGAAATCCTACTTTTACATTTGAGATGTAGGATGTAGTGAAGATTAATTATTAATTTTCTATGAACTTACTGGCACTGCAAATCAGTGCGATTTGTTTCTGATTTTCACATACAATAACAATGCACTGCTCACATAAAAGTACAGAAAATAGGGATGTAAGGAGACCATTAGAAGAGATGGACTGGATTCACTTTGTCTCTCAGTAAAGTCCTTGGAAGCTCATAAAAATTTCAGCAGTGCCTTGAGTTTCAACACACGGTAAGCTTGACCCACCATGGTGAATTACTGGCATTCCTTTGAATATATTAGTTTTTCATAAGTGAGTTCAGCGCTGATGTAGCAGGGGAAGATGGGGAAAGGCTGCTCAGCCACAAGGCCACTGGAGACCTAACAGTGTGTAGGGCAGGCTACTTGCTTCTTGTCCTCTTACTGCTAGTAAATGTGCCTTGAATTTGTCTAGGCTGATTTCAGCATGCTCGAAAGAACATGCCCGAGGTTGTGAAGGCATTTGTATTTGTGCATAGAAGTCCTACAGAATTCAGTAAGATCCCAGTGTTGCCTGTGACTCTCATGTAGAGAGGGCTTCATCCTCTCATTTATATCTTTCTCAGCCTACCCAGATCTGCTTGCATCTCCCTTTGTATCTGAATTCAGAAAGAGGGAGAGAACAGGCATAACATATGCCCCCTGTGGTGCTTGCAAATCTATGTCACTCTGATAAATTGCAATTGTTAGGGAGAATGATCAGGGAATGGAGCAGATTTCCTGGAGACACCCCCTCCCACACCAAGAGAGGGACAAAGAAATCCTTTCTGTTATCTGATAAGAAAAAATAGAGGCACTACCAAATAAAATTAATTTAGTGAAACGATGAGGCTGCAATAATGATATCCTGGCATTACTTTGCAGTTTATCCATCACAGTGCAACATCTCTGCATGATAACTGAGCAGCGGTGATATAAAATCAACAAATACTGTGAGGTACTAAAAGGATGTTTTAATGTAATTATGTAATGATACCATCTCTGCCCATTGAAATGGTCCCTCCTCCAGCAGCTATGGCAAGCTTAAAAAATCAGGCAGTGCATTTGAATTAGAAGAGATAAACAAAATCAATCAATATAGGTATTATAGCTGTATATTTACTACAGATGGAAATTAGTTTTACTTCTAAACAGAAAACTGCACATGTAGTAGTTTCAACATACTCAGCACCTATTGGCATCAGCTACAGTAAGCTGATTGTAGGAATTTGCAATGGATCTCAGTGGAGCAATGTAAATGAGTAATGTTGCCATTACAATATTCATTCCTATATAGATTTTAATTTCTACAAAAGTTCTCTTTGTTTCTGAGTGGAACTGTATTGACACAGTATTTTGTCCATGTAAAATCCACCGTGTCTGCAATAACAATAGCCCAGTGGATTACACTTCAATATGATTATAGGCAATTCATTTGTCCAGACCAGTAGAACATAAAAATTTACAAATCAGAACTGCTGTGCCCTTTTCCCTTGAATTTGCTGTGCACTTTTGATACAATTTCTTGAAATATATCAGCAAATGTAAAACCATTTCTATGACACCAAAAGAGTATTATAGTGAAAAATTTATATGAAGAATAAAATTCAAGCATTGAACAGTGAAATGTAAAAAGTAATCAAGATGATGAATGTTCTTTCCAGTCTATTCAATAAATGCTTTGGATGAACTCTGTCACTCGACCTCCACCTTCTTATCCTGCCTTAAAGTCTGTGCTAAGCATCTACTTACACCAGCACACAGCTGTGTGTGTTGAACACGTGTGGGTGCACAGTCACACCCATACATCTCCTGTAGCCCTGAGCTCGTGTTCAGTCCCCCTCTTCCAGTTCTGGAGCTAAACTAGCTCTACTCACTGCTCCTTTGTTGACTGCTTTGGGAGTCAAAGTAGAGCATGAATAATTTTAACAAAGTTTGATGCTGAATGGTAAGTCCTTTAAAAACCTCCAGGGATAAATAAAGGGATAAAGGAAATATCTGTTTCAAAGACAGAGAATGGTAGGTTTTGCTTCCCTGAAGTCAGAACAAGCAACTACTTGAACCAAAATAGAAGCCTGGGGTTCACGACTCCAATGCTGAGTCTAAATTATGCCTAAGTAATACAAGCTTGTGGGAGTCATTAATCACTTTCTTTTCTTTCCCTCCACTTTAGAACCCTAGAATATCTGAAAATAAAATAAAAGTTATATTCAGGAAGATAATAGATTAAATTGGAGTTGCACGACAATTAAAGAACCACAAATAAGATTTTCTGTTACAACAGTGTTTTAATGAACTGTGAAATATCAGGGAAGTATGGAGAGATAGCTGAAAGGAGACATAGTATTTTTGGGGGCGTAGTAGTAAAGAAAGCACATAGAAAAGTGAATTCTATAAACCATCTCAGTGAAAACTATTGTTGAGGAAGTAGTTTTTATGAATAATGACTTCATGTCGGTCATCGTTGTCATGGTTTGGTTCAATTTTGAAAACTTTGTCATGCCCAGCAGATCTGCCAGGATTGCCACGCGTATTCCACCTTTATTTGCAGGTGTTTCCTGTATTTTTTCCTAAATTTTCTTTGCTCTTGCTCATCTTTGAATTTTCATTACGTAAAGATGGTTGATTTTCTGTCTCAAGAAAAAGTAGACAGTCACTGGCTAGCTGCCTTTTCATTATAATTTATGTGAATATGAGTTTACACTGGGTGTAATCACTGATGAATATTCATGCAATCTAGTATCTTTGAGGAATTGTTATCCTGTTTAATCATGCTTTAAAGCTTGTGATCCTCTTTCCTGTTGATAATGCTTCTTACCATATTTCCTGTTGCGAAGAGACTGAGCCATTCAAAGAGCTGAGCTTAGGTGGTGATTTGGGACACTGTGCAGAAGTGGGATGTGTTTTTCCTCTTTTTTGAGAGCTGAGGCCAATAAGATGCCTGGCATTGTCTCTGTGAAGCTGATAAGATCAAATACTCCCTGGTGTTGGGAAAGCAGAATAAGCAGTATATCATGGTTTTTCTCTGCTATTAGAGGGCAAGATTCATTCACTTTCAGGGCAATGTCACCTTCAGCAGCCACTTTGCTTGTCACTCAGGTCACTCCCTAAAGCTGGAGTCCGGCCGTTCTCCAATTTCAAGAATCAATCTTTTGTGTGGGGGGAATTTAGCAAGCAGTACTGAAAGAGCTTGCACCAAATTGTGTCTGGCTTAGCCTTGTTACGCTGAATACACAAAAGGACCTCTGTGCCCCTTCCCTCCAATTGCTAATAAAGCTAATTGCAATCTCTGGTTGCAGCTTCTAGGGGTTTCTATGCCTCTGTATGCACACAGGGGCACTAAGACAGGCAAACCAGGTTCTCATTTTACAAACCTGAACATGATGACAAAATATTTATACTTTGGTGTAGACTGTCTATGCTATCATAAAACTGGCATCAGTTGCACTTTTTAGGACAAAAAATATTATATACTAGTAAGTAAATGCATATTATATAACAAATTCTATTCTATGAATATACGCTATAATAATATAGTAAACCAGAAACAAGTACATCACCCTAAGAATTTTCAGTGTTTCTTCATGTCCTCCAAAATAAGGTTTTTTCTTGTTCTTATAGGGATTCTGTAGGATTTGTGTCCTGTGGGCTTTTTCTGTCATCTTCTTAGAGGGCTCAGACTTGGATAATGGCTCTTACATGGGCAAGTATAGATTGCTTGAAGACATTTGGTTTTGATCTCCCTGGGAATATTGCAAACATAGGTACAGAAATACAGTCCTAACTTCACTTAACTGAGCTCTACAATTCAGTAACTTGAGGAAAAAATTCCTGTTGCCACCTTGGTTTTATTCTGATGTTTCCCTTGAGCTGCCTTCATTCCTGCGGCCTCGCTGATTGCACATAGGCACCTTTTCTACAGCTATACCATAACACTTGTTTTCTCTGCTGTGAGATATACCATTGGTGTGTACAGACAGACTCTGGGGCAAAACAATTCTCCTTCAACTTGTCCTTCCAAGAGCAGCTGTGCACAGCTGTGTATTGCAGGAATATTTCTTAAAACTTAAAAGCCCCGCTCACTTTTATATCAGTCAGTGGTTTAGTGTAGATGTTGAATCAATGACTATTTGGAGAAGGATTCGTGCAGTGTATTTATTCCCCAGGTTCTCTACAGCGTCCAGACACAGTATTTTTTTATGTCACAGGAATGCTGTGAGGGTGATGTGGGATAGCATGGCAGGGCTGCAGGGAGTGGAACAGGAAGGGGCATGTATATCCAGCTCCAGCCTTCCTTCGGGTACATTCCATTCCATTGGTAAATGAAATAGAAGGTTCTTTCACTTGTGCTTCTGTTATTTTGAGTTTTGGTTAAAACTGGAGTTTCTAGTGTTCCATAAATACACTTTATATAATGATTTCCCTTTCAGACTCCTTAAAGGAACTAGAGTAGTTTTTTTCTCAGAAAAAACCTCCAACCCTCATGCTTTCCTAAATTAGTAAAAATATGAAAATTTTCACATGTTTTTTAAGCAGCAATATTTTTGAGGGTTAAGAAAAAGTTATTGCCATCACAATTAACACTTACATGTATTCATCTGTTATGTCTATTTTTCTAGGACTAATTTTGCTTCATAACTGTCTGTTGAAGGAGTCTGGAAAGGTTGATGACAGCAATGTATATAGGAGGTTTAGAAGACCAATTTTTCCCCCCTTTCCTTTACAAGCTATTTGAATCTTCTGAACATATTAAGGCTGTATCCTAGTTCTTTGCTTAACTATTTCTATTCAGCCATTAAGCTCTTGAGAAGATGTCTGAGTCCATTTGTCCCACAGTAATTTA
The DNA here is from genome assembly GCA_013401135.1 of Cettia cetti. Taxonomy (NCBI): domain Eukaryota; kingdom Metazoa; phylum Chordata; class Aves; order Passeriformes; family Sylviidae; genus Cettia; species Cettia cetti. The sequence goes on from VZUI01053868.1 coordinate 165,953, forward strand.
GGAGCCACAAAGGCACCTCAGTTTTCAAATGAACTAGAGAAATAGTAGTTTTAAATGTAAGAACATGCTTCTCTGGAGTAAAAGATTGGCATTCACCTCTACTGAAAGATGTTCTGGCTGTCTTTATGTAGTATGGGATGCTCATTACATTATTACTGATGTGTACAAAGAATTGAGACTTGGGTGCTGACCAGACAAGAAAAAAAGTTGCTCTCAGTTCTATTTCAAAATAATTTTGCTTGACACAAAATCTATAGAATTGATGATGCCAAATATTGATCTCTTTTCCTCCTGTATTTCCATCTGTGCCTTCTCCTATTGCACTTAATCTTTTTTTTAAGCAGATAGAGAATTTGGAACAAAATTTAACTGAATGATTAGAGATTTTATTCTTTTTCCCCTCTGCAATAATTGCCTGAGAAAGTGAATAATTAGTTCAACTGATAACAGGACACAGAGCCTGCAGTTCCTGAGTCCCTGCTCTATTGTCAGACACTTTCCTTGGGAAGTCATTTAATTTCTCTGCTTACAGTGGAAAACTGTACTTGCTAATTTCTCAGGAGTATAACACAGCTAATGTTAGAAGAGGATGGTGAAGATCTATCCTGTTCTGCTTACAGACATACCCTATGCCAGATTCGTTAGGTCCTTTTCAAGGTACTGGGTTTCATTGCCATTTCTTAGCCTCTCCATTTCTGGCCGGGATCTCCCTTGAGAATACATTGGGGTTTTTCCTCTCTCAGGCTTAAGAAGCCCCATTTCTGCTTCTTGATGTTGTGTTCTGACAGAGTTCTTCCATCTTGGTATCTAGGGAAGTTCTCTTTCTGACCTAGGATTTTCTTTTTCTTCCTCCTTACCCTGCTTGCCCCAGGAGTTTCTTCCTCCCATTCCTTCAAAGACCTGGGTTGCCTGGTCTCCACAGCTACAACTTATCTAGCCATTTCTAAGATGTCCTTCTTTCTTCCATCTATTTCGCCGGTCTTTTTCCGCATTCCTATGAAACCAATTCTCAAGTGAGTTCTTTCCTCCATTTTAATGACCCAGCGACCCTTCACACATACAACTCATTGGCGTTAGCAAAGGACTCATTTAACTTTATGTGGATAGCTTTGGCCCAGTAACTGACAGGCAATGTGACCATTGTTCTTCAATACACTTGTGAAGCAATAGATGCATCATAACAGCACTGTGCTCAACATGATGCACCTAATTCCTTAACTAGGGCATCACAATTCACAGCATGTACAGCTTTTCTAGTCCCAGGATTTGGACCGGACCCAGCTTCTTTTATTATTCATAACATCAATAGCTACAAACTTTTTGAGTTTCCTCTGACTAAATATGTGCATAACTGGGTCTCATTTTTACAAAATCAAAGCAAGTTCCTTTTTTTTTTTTTTTTTTTTTTTTTTTTCCCCCCAAAAAAAAATCTATCTATAGTCCTTTTATTAGTGGGCTTCCTTTTCCTGCCATACAATGTCTCTCAAGCTGGTCTACCTTAGCTTTCTTTCATAATGTCCCCTGAAATAAGGCAAAACTTCCAGTCATAGTTCACTAAATACCAGTTTGTTCAACACCCCTCTTTGCCTACAGTCCTCACTTGCATTTTTCTGAGTTTACTTTCTAGGTAGAAACTTATCCAATGTGTTATCATGGACTTCCTGTCACTCCAGGTACTAAAGTTGGGATCTTCACTTGCTGTGCTACATATACATGCCAGCTTGGGGGTGATGGATACCTTCTTACCAGTGCAATCCTTTTCCTTCTTGTTTCCGTGCTGGGAGAGGTCTCAAGATCCTGTAGCTATGAGGGATATAGGGATTATTCATATGGAAGGGATCTACAGAGAAAGCGATGGCTTAAGAGGAAAGATGTCCTTGTCCGTCCTTCCCAGTGCCACACCTTTTCTCACTTCACAAAGCTACATTTTGTACCGGAGATTTCTCTGCATGCTGAGTGTCCAGCATGCTCTAATTCAGTCAGTCAGTCTCAAGCAAGTATAAAATCCCAACATTCTTGAGTCAGGCACATTGTAGGAACACTGCCACATCTGAACAAAGCTCTTGATAGAGGGTCCTTTACAGTTTCTCAGACTCCCAGATCTTTGGTCCTGAGCTGCAGAGAATACTTTGAATACAAGCTTTTTCCTGCCATGCTTAGTCCTTTTACTGTGTTCACTTTTACAGAGAACGACTAGTACTTGGTCTAGCTGATTTTAAAAAGAAGCTTTTGATTTTTCTCTATAACAGAAGCTATGATAACTTATGGATAGGATTGCCCCCATGTTATTAAAAACCTGCAGGGTAAAGTAATTCTTACAGTAATACAAATAACCTTTGACTACACTCTTGACTTCCCTGGCCTCTCACAAGTATAACAGAGCAAAAAGTAAATCTGCACAACGTTAGATGTGTTTCTTCTGCTGAAACATGCTTTTTCAGAGACTCTATTAATAGCTGGTTCTATGTTACAGAGGAATATGCACTCATTAATTACTATTTAAAATAAAAATCTGGACAATTAAACATAAGCAGCCACTTATGAAAATCCTAGAAAGGCAAAATATTTGAAACACACATTTGTCTGTCTTCTGTCAGCATGGGCTTACAGACATACAGATGGTCTACACAGGAGCAGTAGGTCTGATCCTTCCTAGAAGCATCAGAGTCACTGTGCACATTTAATGCCCAATACATCCTTATCTGCTTCTGTCCAGAGGCTCCCAAACACTCTACTCTGACTGGATGCAGCTGCTCAGCAGCAGTTACCCACAATGTACCTGAAGGGTCCATATCTTTCAGGATTTTTTACATGCAGGAGGCAATTTTGTTTTGCAATAGACTTTGCAAGTAGGCACCTAATTGTGCATTTGCACGAGCCAACTTCTACCAGTGTGGTGTGGCCATGGGGAAAGAGAAAAAGGAAGCAAATACTTAGTGCAGGTAAAAGGGGTTGAACAAATTCTCAGTAACTTCTCTCCTGAAAGACTTCTGTGAATATTATCTCTTTTGTAAGTAGTCCAGTAGCAGCTGAGTTTGCAAATAAACAAAGTTCTCCTTTAGAGAACAGAGAGGACTTTTGAGGAGCATCCCAAGGGCCAGGGTGGATAATGTCCAGTCAGAATAGCACAGCACAGCACAGCACAGCACAGCACAGCACAGCACAGCACAGCACAGCACAGCACAGAATAGAATAGAATAGAATAGAATAGAATAGAATAGAATAGAATAGAATAGAATAGAATAGAATAGAATAGAATAG